>DWQW01007081.1:0-15452 GCA_018249695.1 Heliconius erato demophoon | reverse complement strand
CCGCGCTTGTCCTCGACACCAGAGCGAAGAAATGGAAATATAAATTTAAGTAAATATTTCATCTCCTCGAGTGGGGATCGAACCCACAACCAGTCGGTTTTACAGTCACACTTTGTGCCCCTGCGCCTGGAATTTTAATTATTAAACATTGCAATCAAACTTTCTACGGATTTGCGAAAATTGTTATAAAAAACCAGCTAACGACGTCGCGTGTCTCGTCGAGGCGTATCGTGAATTACAATGGCCGGGGCGATCACCGACGTTACGAAATGCTTTAGAAAGTCGAGCCACGGTCAATGGTCTCGCCAGGGAAAGTTTCGTATGCGTGTGCCTTGTATGCCTCGAATGCGTGCGTTTCGCAATAAGATGCATGGCGTGCGGGCCTCGAGTGTGAGATGAAAGTGAGAGATAGCGTTAGCGCATAAAGTGGTGTGACCTTTTGGAAAAGAAATTAGAGAGTCACCAAAACGTCTTTATAGCACTTTTCTTTGTGAAGGTGAAGACAGTATAACGTTTACTACAGAAACTTAAATAAATATTTAATTTTTAGTACTATAGACAATTTGATCGCACAACACGAACTGCCATAATATGATATGATAGGGCCACGCCACGAAGTATAAAAAAAAGTTGCTTTATCAAAAACATACGTTTGGCAATGTGTTAAATGTCAATCGGTACAGTCGCGGGCAACGAGTTAATAAAATTTAAACTGGAGTACCAATCGATAGTCGGAAGGGAGAGGGTGGGCGGTACACTGTATATGTGTGGGCCGACATGCAACATGCCCGGGACCCGGAGGTCCGGGTGCACCTGCGCGTTTTGCTCGTGAATTATAGCACCTCCCCTCCCCTCCCCTCACCCCTTACATCACCGTCCGCCCCCACGACGCTCCTAACCCGCCCGCACCTACTGGCGACCTTCAGTGCTGCATCCCTGGCCAAACGCCAGGTGCAGCAGCACTTTATAAATTTCATAACACTTTAAATTATGCCAACTAACTTGTAACCGATGCACAACACCGATATACACTACTATGACTATTACATAATATTCTATAAGCATTTTTAATTATTTAGTATTTAACAAAACAAAATAATGTCATCTAACTACTCGATGTAATGGCTGAAGAGGTATTAGAGTTAATCAGATAATGTTGAAAGGCTGTTATCAGAGGGGTCGGGCGGTGAGGGCGGCGGGGGGCGGGGCGCGCCGAGGCTGCTGTTTACGACAAACACAGATCAGAATCTCCTTCTATTATTATTGTTGTAAAAATAAAACTGTTTATTTTCCTTCCAAATCATATAAATACAATACCTTTTACTGACACACATATAAGAAAATATATTGAATCACAGATTTTAATATCTAATTAGCACCTGGGGTACTCTCAGTACCTTCATATAGCATATGTAACGACTGGTACAACGCAAGAGCACGGTAGCCACGGAATGTGAACGGTGAAAGTAGTTTCGTCCGCTACCGAGTAAAAGAGTTTTCCACGCGGTTTCACCTCGCGCAACAGGTGCGATCGCGGTCGCAAGTACACCGCGGCACGGTTTAGTATAAACGATATAGAAAAAAAAAACGATAAATATGATATCACATTTATATATATATAAATATATATATATGGCAATAACAGAGTGACGATATAAAGGCAGAGTGCACAGGGGCGTCAACGTTGCATCGCACGGCGTAATACGCGCGCACTGTCGGAGGCGCGGCAGGCGACTGTGAGCTGCACCGAAATAACTGCTCGGTGCAGCCCGGCCGCTCGATGCAACCATCCCCCCCCCCCACCCTCCCCCCTCCAGGTCACGGCTGCAGGTCGTCATGGCGATGGAGTTCTGAGCCTGTATCGATCCAGCTGTTGCTTCAGCTCCCAGATGTCCTTGAACTTCAGACCTTTCGGATGGAAGCTTCCAATACATCTTGCACTTCGATTGTAATGATGTCATCACAAATGAGATAATACAGTTTTCAATAAGAAAATCGTGATTTATACAAAAAGTAAACACTTTTCCTCAAAGAATACGACTTTTACTAAATATAAATGAAAAACATGAAATGTCGTTCGTGCACACTTATTTTTAGTTGTACATTTTTTTTCTCAAACATTAACATTGTAAATTAATTTCACTTATACGCGAAATCGAAAAAGAATGTCACAAAAAACGGCATAAATATTAGATACATATGCACATACAGCAGTAGATATATTATTATAATGATAGTATACAAACCCGACTCTGCGGGTTCGATTCCCACTCGGGAATATTTGTTCATTTCCTCGCTCTAGTAACAAGCACGGAGTTGAATACCACTACACACAATACCTCAAGAATTCGGCGGACAGAAAGGAACGAAATATTTGAAAGGAATTTTACCTAATGTTAAAACTAGGTTCCCTCTGCCTACCCTGCTGTGTGTGGGATACAGAGTGAAGCAGATTTTTTTTAAACATAAAAGAAAAAAATTGCACGATGTAGATTTATGTATCGTTTAGGTTAGGACCTAATAAACAATGTTTCACATCATTCTATACATTTGATAATAAAAAGTTATATCTAAAAGAAAAGCATTATTGTATATTTCAATTTAAACATGTTCAACTTACAAGTACTTGTATTATTAAAAAAAAGACTCCAGTCGTAGCGCAGGGGCACAAAATGTGACTGTAAAATTGCCTGGTTGTGGGTTTGATACCCAATCGAGGAAATGGAATATTTATTCACATTTATATTTTCATTTCTTCGCTCTGATGTCGAGGTAAAGCGCGGCGTTGAGTTCCGCCACTCAACTTGGCGGAAAGTGTGCGGAGTGTCTTAACACTAGGTTCCCTCTGCATACCCTGCAGTGTGCGGGATACAGCGTGAAACATGTATTATTTATGTCCCGCTGCGTTTAAATTTTTATACGTTTTCTAAATAAGTATTTTTCTTTCCTAAGTGTGGAATAACACTTTAAAAAAATGTTTAAAAATGTATTATTTATTCTATAAAAGTACATTTAAATGTTGATTTTCATATCGGTACACTCGGTGTCGTTGTTTATGTTTAAGCTAGGGAGTAGATTAAGCTTAGCTGTCTATTATACTATTTTCAATTTTAAATGTGTAAAATGTTAGGTATTATTTAAAATCAGCTTCATGCTGTTCGCACACAGCGGGGTAGGCAGAGGGAACCTAGTGTTTAGACATTCAGTTCCCCACTGGATTGTTAATATTATGTATTTTTTGTTCCCAAATATTTCTTGAAACATTATTAGGAATTCAATGGTAACGAACAAAGCGATTTTTCATCAATCCGGGGTTTGAGAGTGTATTTGAAATGAAAATGACCATTTTTTTTCTCAACTAAGTATCTAAAATGAAAATAACCATATATTAAAATCTCAATTAAGTGCATTTGAAAACTAAAAATGACCATATTTTTTACTCTTTTTTCTCAACTCTCAATTGCACTAATTCTAAATATTGAGTTGCCCTTGTATATATTTGTTGATGCAAGGGATGTGCCAGAGACAGTTGGCAGATAGGTCTTGGCTTAGCTTCTTCGAGCCCCCGGCCAAAGCTATTTAGACTCTAAGGCGCCAAAACTTTATCAGATTAAATCTTGTCGTTCTCTATTGTAAAATGATAAAAAAATCTATTGTTTTTAAACTCCAATGCAATATGGAAAATTAAGGCCAGTCGTGCACAAGTTTGTGGCTGTAAACGCGACAGATTGTTGATTCGATTCCCATTCGAAGAAATGATATATTTAATATTTTCATTTGTTCGCTTTAGCAATGAGGCAAGGCGCGGCGTTGAGTGCCACACACGCAACGCCACCCTGGATTCCTTCTGCCTATCTTGCTATTCCTTAAAGATGTATACATAATATAAATATATGTAATGTTAGTATGGCTTAATGGTCAGAGCGTCTGGTCTGTTTCCAGGAAGCACAGGTTCGAGTCCCGCTACGTTAAAATTTTTATACTTTTTCTAAATAAGTATTTTCCTTTCCTAAGTGTGGATTAACACTTTAAATTTTTTTCAAATATATGTAATGTTGTTTCAAAACACAAGGGTTTATAAGAAATGGTTACAGGTGTCGTCAATTGACTAGTAAGTTTGTATTAATAATACAAAAATATAAACAATTGAAAATGTATTCTTTATTCAATCCATCAATATATTTTCTATCAAATCCTATACGTTTATTATGGCATATACTTGTCAATGCTGTATGACACTGTATGACATCACACATGTCGAAGATGAAATCACAATATTAAAAGGCTGTATAAAGGTAGCTATAATAAGCCATGGTAGTGAAGCGAAAATTGTTTGTGTTTTTCTTAAGTTGACAGTCTGAAGTGACAATTAAATGTTTTTTTTTAATATTTTTAAAGTGTTATTCCATTATTCCACATTTAGGAAAAAAAATACTTATTAAGCAAATGTATAACAATTTGAACGTAGCGGGATTAATTGATTGAAATAAAATACGTATTCTTAATAAGTATTTTTCTTTCCTAGGTGTGGAATAATATTCTCTCTTGCCAAACGATAATTCTAAGTGATTATCTTTGGGTAGCCGAAATTTGTAAAAACCTCTATACAGAGATGCTAACAACATAAATAAGCTGTAACAAGCGTATAAGAATTTCGACATAGCTCGATGAGAACGTATGGCTTAATTGATTAGAGCATTTGGACGGTTTCCAAAGAGGCACGGGTTCATATCCAGATACTTTCAAATTTTTATACGTTTTTTTAATAAATATCATGCCATTTTATCAATTATCATAAGAAAATATAATAACGGACGAATAAATATATTTTACAAAATATAGCTGGATATATAACAATGTAGTAAACTGGTATAAGGTCCAAGAAATCGTTTCGTAGAACCTATTAACTTATAGAGAAAACGAACAAGTGCAATTACAATCAAAGCAAAAATGTTTGTGTATCTATTGCACAATAATAAAATACATAATTTTCCTATTGTGTAACATTAACTCTTTTTTACTATACTTAATCGTTTGTTCTCCATACAATGTGACATTGGCTAAAATTCAATTCGGTTCTTAAACTAAGAACTGAGTTGAACTGAAGAAAAAAAAAAGCAAATAAAAAAAATATTAATAATTTAAAAGCAGACGATTAGTAGATAGGCGCAGATGAGCAGGTTCGATTTCCACTCAGCAGAATTATATATTTTCCTTTCCTTGCACACAGCGTAAGCGGAAACCGGAGTGTCTTCACTCTTAAGAGATAATTCTGAGAAAAGAATAATATATCATGTGTATATCAGCTTCACGATCTATCCCGCACACAGCAGGGTAGGCAGAGGGAACCTAGTGTTAAGACACACCGTTTCCCACTCACTGCCGAATTCTGGAGACATTTCGTGTTGAGTGGCGGAACTCAACACCGCGGAGATTAAACCCACAACCAGCCGATTTTACAGTTACACTTTGTGCCCATGCGCCACGACTGGCCTATGTATGTTATATGTATACACGTAAAAGGAGTTCGACAATATGCAGCGTTGGACTGCTTCATTAAGATAATTCAACGTGAAGATTCATTGACAAACAAAGCAAATACGTAAGGAACATAGGTACCTATACGTATAATCGTAAGGATCCTCTCTCTTAATAAAATATTAATAAATCAAAATCAGCTTCACGCTGTATCCCGCACACAGCAGGCTAGGCAGAGGAAACTTAGTGTCACACAAGACACGCTGTTCCCCACTTTCCGCCGAATTCTGGAGACATTGCGTGCTGAGTGGCGGAACTCAACGCCGCGCTTTGCCTCGACATCTTTGAAATAATAATAATAACACAATTCCACTTGAAACGTCATTGTTAGTTTGCAAATGACATTATCAGATGTGGAAATGTTTAAGAATTTAGATACTATCTTTTGTATATTGTAATTACTCCAGTCTCTTAGCCGTTCTCACCGGATTCAGCATTGTGCGATTTTGTTGGTGAATTGTACTTTAAAACGAGATACGATGTGTTGCTTTTCTCGTTATATTATAGCGTAGTCATCAATTTTAAGAATTACGTGAAAGAGTCTCATCATCATCATCATCATCATCATCATCATACGCACACAGGTTTTTTTTTATACATAAATAATACAAGAGGTCTGTCGTGGACCAGGGGCACAGTGTCGCAGGACCTATAAACGCAACAGGTTGTAGGTTCGATCCCCACTCGAGGAAATTAAATATTAATTTAAATTTAGATTTGCATTTTTTCGCTTTGGTGTAGAGACAAAGCGATGCCTCCACAATTCGATGGAAAGTGGCGAACAGGGAGGTTATTAACACTAGGTTCCCCCTGCCTTCCCTGCTGTGCGCGGTATTGCGTGAGCTGATTTATTTGATTTATATATTTTATATAACTACAAAAAATATTAATATGAAGTTAAAATACTAATACTAAATTTATACTTTATGTATGTATGAATAGAACATTTTACATTCTAATAATAAATCCAACGTTTTAGTAGGGAAGCTTGGGGCTTTTTGCTATAGGATTAATTAAGCAAGTGTTGGACCATACTCTAAACAATTAAAATGGCCTTCACATGACCTTACTCTTGATCACCCAGAGTAGTTAAATATACGTAAGTTTGTAAATTTATTTTGTTTAAGTGTGATACTTTAGTTTATCATATAAAAGGTTTAAATAAAAGTAACTATTTAAATATCAGAGGCCAGTCGTGGCGCAGGGGCTCAAGTGTCTGACTGTATACGCTGATTGTGGGTTTGATCACTAATCGAGGAAATGTAATATTAAATATTTTTATATCTTCGCTCTGGGATCGAGGCAAAGCGCGGCGTTGAGTTCCGTCACCCACGCATTGCCTAAAGGATTTTTCAGAAAATGAGGTACGGAGTTTCTTAACATTAGGTTCCCTCAGCATACTGCTGTGTGCGGGATACAACGCGAAACTAATTATTTTTTTAAATATCTTTACTATCATATGAAACTTTATAATATTGTTTAACATCAGCATAGGCATATGCTTAAATATACTTTAAATGAATTCAAAATCAAGAGACGTCTTTTTTTAAATAAATATAAATTATATAAAAAAAATGCAATACAAATATCTAATATAACATGTTCTGATGAACAATACGAACATAAAACTAATAATGTATCGAGTTATATTGTGAAGCACAGAACCAACAATACATATAATGCGCGTGCGCATAACGCGGCCGCATACTGCATAGCTATGGAAATTAATCACAAGGACGATCAAACATCTCGTTAAAATGCATTACGTTATAGAGCAAAAAGGTCGGCAGTTACAAAACAATAATAACAGGTGTTGATTGATAGTGTTTTTTTTAAGTTTCACGCTTGTCGCGGCACACAGGTAGACAAAGGGAACCTAGTGTTATGATACTCTGTTTCCCATTTTCCGTGGAATTCAACGCCGTGTTTTACCTCGACACCAGAGCGAAGAAATGAAAAATAATTAAATATTTCCTCGATTGGAAATCGAACCCCTCTCGCGTTTAGAGTTACAATTTGTGCCTCTTTTGGGCCTCTTATCTTATAAAGTTCTCTTTAGAGAAGGCATTTAAAAAGTATATTTATATGTAGATTTCTTGGTAATAAAAGTATATAAAGATATGTCTCCGAAGACTGGTACTTCTTTGATGTGCTACTTACAACCGGTTTGTGTCTACCAAAGTGGCCACTGTAATTACTTTCTTTTCGTTTCACGTGTCTTCCACAGAATATATAAAAGGCGATTATCAAGTGTCACTTGGAAAAAATTGTAATAGGGCCATATAAATACTATTTGTGAATATATGTATATGTATTACAATATTAGAGACCGGTCGTGGCGCAGTGGCACGAGGTGTGACTGCAAAACCGACTGGTTGTGGGTTCGATCCCCACTCGAGGAGATGAAATATATACTTAAATTTATATTTCCATTTCTTCGCTCTGGTGTCGAGGTTAAGCGCGGCGTTGAACTCTGCCACTCAACACGCAATGCCTCCAGAATTCGGCAGAAAGTGGGGAACGGGAGTGTCTTAACACTAGGTTCCCTCTGCCTACCCTGCTGTGTGCGGGATACAGCGTGAAGCTGATTTATTACAATATTTCTTATTGAGGATTTTGCACCTTAGTTAGTAGTGACATTTGTAAGTAGTGGTTAAGTAGAAAAAATGTCTTTCGATTTTAAAGCCGTAATATTTTCTTAATTATAAAAGAATCGAATTTTATATAATTCATTTTTCTTAAACGTAGAATTCGTACAGGAAAAGTATATGTATACAACAAATATGAAAAAAAAGTATGAAATCATGATAGTAATTAAAAAAGAGTATTTTCTTGATATCTAAGGTATCACCCTAATATCTGACTTACTCAATATCAGGTACCATAAACGCTTAAAGCGATATGATATTCGAGAGCTAGACTTCAGGCATTGAGAAAGGTTCCTTGCATTGGGAACCTCCCTGTTAAAACATGTTACCTACATCAAATTTTCTAAAAAGAAAATTAAATCAAAATAAAAACTAGGCCTTTCGTGGTGCGGGGGTGTGTAACGCGACGCAACGGAAACAATTATTATTTATAAATACTTTAATTTCTTCGCTCTGGCACGACACGCTCTGGCAAAAGTTCGGCGTTGAGTTCCACTACTCTACACGCACGGCCTCGAAAAATTAGGCGTAAAATGGAGAACGGAATATCTTAGCACTAGGTTCCCTCTGCATACCTCGCTGTGTGCGGGATAGTGTGAATCTGATTTTAAGAAATTTAAACTTTTACTAAGCGCTAAAAGGGCACATTTACTTATCAAGAATATTATAAATTTCATGACGCATTTAACATTTCACTTTGGCCGCTCTCACTTGTTTTTATCCAAAATAATATATGCAAAGTATCTGAAAGTAAGTTTTAAATTATCTTTACCGTGTTAAGTGTTACGCATATATATATATTTCTAATAGTAATATTTTCTCGTGGCTGTGTTGATGCTACGGTTTCTATTGTCCTAGCAAATGGCGTCTATTTATAAAAATATGATTTAATAGACTGAAGTAAAACTTAGAATTATTGAAGTGAAAACAAAAATTTGAGACATAATTTAGGATCTTTTTAAAACATTTTTAATGTGTTCATCCACATTTAGGAAAGAAAAATACTTGTTTAGAAAACATATAAAAATTTGAACGTAGCGGGATTCTAATCCGCGCCTCCTGGAAACTAACCTAGGACATGACCTGGTCAGTTATACGTTTTCTAAATAAGTATAATTTAGGATGTTAGGTCCATGCGCTGGGTATATAGTAATCAATAAATTTTAGATAAATTTCTGAGTGTTGATGACAATTTACAGCATGTATTAGAATTATTTAAAGAATATTTAACTAAATTGGAGTAGTTTTTTTGCCAACAGCAAAAAGAACACTGAGGATATAAAGTATAAAGTGTTCTACATAAAAAAAAAAATATTTCGTTCATAAAACTTAAAAACGCTCAATGAAAAAAAAATAACAACGTAAAATACGACCAACAAGCAGTGGTCGCCCTGAAGTTGGTTTTCGTAAGCTTTTATGCAATATTCACTCGGAAAGTAAACGTTCATAAGTAAGAAAAATCCTAAAATCAAATATGCACAGCCGTCTACCGCTAACTTCAGGGCGGCCACGACTTGTTGACCGTACTGTACTAAAGTGAGGGGTTTAAAAAAGTTGCCATGAACAGCTTCTGAACTTTAACATCTTGTTGAATGCATTTAGGTGAAAGTCGCTACAGATTTCTTGTTACATTATTTACGCAGACGTTAACTATACAAAGATATAAAGTTATATATTATTATAAGAAATAAATTTATATTATTAAAAATTATTTCATAGTTTTGTAAAAAAATCTGTTAAAATTTACTTCTTGTCTCTGTACTCTATACTTTTTTACTCGTAAATCTAATTTAATAATTAAATAAATTCTATGAATATCAAACAAAAGGAAGCCAATCGTAGCACAGATCTACAAGCTGTAAACTCAACAGGTTGTGGGTTCGACTCCCATTCAAGAAAGTATATTAAAATAAAAATAAAATATATTAAAGATTTACTTTAATATATTTTATTTTTATTTTTCCACTCTTTCGAGGCAAAGCATGGCTTTCCGCCACTCAACGCAATGCCTCCAGAATTCGGCGGAAAATTAAGAACAGACACTAGGTTCTCAGGTTTCCTCTACCTTTTCTAGCAAAAGGGGATTTTTTCTGTATTTACTGGAACAGGGAACATAGGACACATTGAGAAATGATATTATTGACATAATCTATACAAAAAATATATATATTTAACAGACATGAAAGTTCACTACAGGTACTTTTTTATTATGTCCTTTCTTTAGGAAAGTAGTCCCATTGATAGTTTAAATGTTATATTTAGCGTTAAAGCTAACAGAATATTTTATCTTATATTATATAGCTCTACTTTCCCTACTAATAAGCCTAATAAAATATAAAGCAGGTATTAACGTTTAATATTACCATTTTCTACATAATTAAACAGTAAAGCCGTAAAATTATTAAATGAAAACCGATATATTTTTATTATATCAAATTTAAGTCTGTGGTAAAAAAGGCGATGTGGTGAGGCCGGTCGTGGCGCAGCGGCAAGAAGTGTGACTGTAAAACCGACTGGTTGTGGGTTCGATCCCCACTCGAGGAGATGAAATATTTACTTAAATTTATATTTCCATTTTTTCGCTCTGGTGTCGAGGTTAAGCGCGGCGTTGAGTTCTGCCACTCAACACGCAATGCCTCCAGAACTTGGCGGAAAGTAGGGAACGGAGTGTCTTAAGACTAGGTTCCCTCTGCCTACCCTGCTGTGTGCGGGATACAGCGTGAAGCTGATTATATTAAATTTAAATCTGTGGCAATTGTTGGAAGTGAATTTCCTGCTTTACCAAGAAATAATAAAAAATGCAATTAAATGTAATGGACATTGACCAATAATAATAATAATAAATTATATTTCATCCTAAGATCTTAAACTTATTGTTTATAATATTCCATATAAATAAAATTTTGCCACAATATTAACTTACATTAAACATTAATAAAAAAATATTACAAATTTGTCTGTCAATACAGATTTCATTATTTTAAGTATTTTCGATAGTATTATTAGATCTTCACAGCTGCAGTGTGGGAGAACTAAGGAACAACTGAGATACCACCAGCTGTGTTCACTCACCAGTAACACCGAGAGAGCACAGCGTGGCACCCGGTCGTTCGGTAGCCCGTTCTCTTCTTAGTTTATATATTATCTTCTGTGCTTCGGATTTTCTTGTTTAGACGAAATCGTTGGAAGACGTTGCGAGACATTAGTATGGATCTTTTAATATTTATTTTTTGCTAATAAAAAGTATAGTGGAAATCACTGTGGAGTTAAGGAAGAAAGGGATATTATACGAATTTCTTCATTCATCAAAATTTACTTATTTTTTAATAATTAAATTTAATTATTTTGTTAATAGAATATACTTATAATAATGTAACAAATCAATATAAAAAAAAAACAAATCATAATTAACATATTATTTCTAAATACTATAACTAACACAAAGTTATAAAGTACCTACTACTAAATTGATAGCAAGATTTTTATAATGAAACATAAAAGTTTTAGTCCTGTGTTCTTTACGTTATATTAGAATTGAAAAAAATTTTTTACTTTTTTATATTATAAAAAAGACTATATAACAAATATATTTAATAAATTGTATCTAAATATTGTGTTGTAGAGAAAGTAAGCATCGAATACATCATTCTGTCATCTTAAAATAAAAAGTGTATATATATATAATACCTCATTTTTTTTCATTTTGATATGATAGCATTAAATTATATACATATTTTAATAAAATATTATTAAAAATAGAACATTCATTATTCCATATTCATATTTAAAACAATCTAAATACTTAAAAGAATAGTGACAATTTAAATAATAATATAATGAAAAATTTATTAAATTACTCTAGATTTAAAAAAAAAAAGACTTTACAGAGATCATATTTTTTTATGTCGGTTTCTCATTTGTTGTTTTTATAATTAATTAAAAAAATATGCCATTGATTTTATCGCTTTGCGACGACATATTTTTTTATTTAATTACAAGCATCTCGTTCCACTATTAATTATTATTAAATCATTACAATTCTAGTATTCTACACATTTTAAACAACAATTTAAAAAAATATTATAATTGTGAAATATGTAACAGCGTCATCTACTGCAAATTACTTAAACTAAAGGATTTCAAAAGTTACAAGAGCCACCTATACTTCTACTATTACACTCGTGCAAAATTGGCCTTTTACTTTTAAAGATAAACAATAGATGGCACTAATTTTGTTGATAGACAATAAAGGTAATAATTTTTTAAAATGATATAATACTACATAATATCCATTTAAATAAATTAAAAAGAAGAATAGGATGAAATATAATTATTTAATTTATTAATTCAATAATATCAATTTTAATAATGACATGTATACTCAACATAAAATGATTTGTACATAGGTATATAAGATAATTAGTTAGAATATTGTTTTATAACTGCGTAATTAACGACCAAGAATATTTCAAATATATTTAAAAATTACATAGTTAATTCTTTAAAAATCTTTTTTGTGAAAACTATAAATCATAATTTTCTCAATAACATACTTGTGTTTGGCTATTATATTGTATATTTACAATAAAAAAAAACAATTTTGACATTTATAACCCTACAAGTGACATTAGTTGAAGATAATTTCATTGGGTGGCTTGGGGGAGGAGCTTGTCGCCACGTGCCAACCTTGGCCTTGACAGCTCGAGTGCACTTGGCGCTTACTTCGTTTGACGATTTGATGTTTATATTATACAACTTAGTTATTTAATATTTATATCATTTTTTAAGCTTCCCGCTGTATCCCAAACATGGGAATCTGGGAAGTGGGAATCTAGTGTTGAGAAACTTCGTTCCAATTAAGACATTTTCGTTCGCCACTTTCCGCCGAATTTTGGAGGCATTGCGTTTCGAGTGGCGGATCTCAACGCCGCGCTTTGGCCAGTTGCGAGAGGGTGGATCATTTCCTCTAGACGATTTATATCATTTGATTTAGTAATTGTAAAATGCCATTTCAATAATATACGAGTTAATCATTTTAGATATTCAAATTTATTCCAATATAGGATTATATTGGTAATTATTTATAATTTATTTAACAAATTTTTAGTATCACAAAACTTTCATAGATATACAAAACGGGGAATTCAATGTATAGATAAAAAAATATATACATTGAACGCTACTTAATTTAGTTGTTTCAATTAAGGCATCTAAAATCGACAGATTAAATAAATAACAAATATAAGTAATACGAAACGTCACAGCTGACATTTTTAAAGTTGACAGCAACTTTTTTTTTAAACATTTATTAAATATAAATTTGAAGTGAATATGATTACCAGCGTAACCGTCCAGGCGGTAAAGTCAGCTTTGCGTACGCTTTTTACTACCCAATAAGACTTAATGCCATCCTGTATTTAATGAAAATAGCTATATAAAAAAATTGCTGTATAGACTGGAAAAAAGTTAGTGCCTTTACGTACCATTCGTCGGGATTTATGTTCAATTAAAAAATAAAAATTATTTATATAAAATCATAGATAGTACTTACTTGTTGCAACTATGGAATAATCATTTCAGATGTTGTACAATCTGAAAAGGAAAACATATAATATAGTTATATTGAATATTTAGGCAGTAACTAGGAAAAAAAAGAAGAGGCCGTCGTGGCTCAGAAGTATAAGAGTATGACTGTAATGCCACGGTTGTGTGTTTGTGAGTTTGTTTATCAATATTTTAATTTCTTCGCTCTGGCATCAAGGCAAAATAGCCCGGCGTTTAGTTCCGCCACTCAACACGCAATGCCTTAGAATTCGGCGGAGAGGAGAAAACGGAGTGCCTTAACACTATGTTCCCTCTGTTCATCCTGCTGTGTGCGTGCAGCGTGAAGCTGATTTAATTTGATTTATTTAATCAAATCCAAACAGAATAACCTGTATATACATTAACAATATAATAATTGCATCAAATGCATTCCGACGTTTTTGCAACATAAAGATGTCTTCTTATCTCAGTGCATCTGGTGGTTCATATGAAGCTATTTACGGCACTAGTAAACGTAAAGCGTGAAACGCACAAGTATGTGATAAGAGATGTTAAAGTTTATTACATTAGTATTTTATACCACTTCGTCGTTTACGTTTCCTATTTTATATGTAATTTAAATATACCGTCAATGAATACTAACAAGCGAAAATCTAGCTTTATATGAGAAACTTTAAGCTTTAGCTCATGAATAAATTCAATAAAATTTTATCATGTTTATTCAGTCTTAAGTGATATTATAGTAAAATTAATTGAAATCGAGAAGTGGTTAGTTCTATATTTAAATTACAGTATTATATAGGTCTAGATTAGAATTATGTATCTAGTTATTTTAATTACGATATTAAAATATTAAATAAATAATTATAAATTAATGCGAGCTATAGGTCTAAAAATGTGATTCCAAATATTAATATATTTTAAATGAACAGTGCTATGTTTAATTTCAGACAAAGGATTATGTTGTTGGATAAACTGCTTACATCCAGATCGACGTGCGATAGCATTTGAGAGTCCTGCGAGTGTACCTGTCAACGAGTCAAGGATCGTATATCGGCAGTTGAAATCATTAAAGTAAAAATATAAACAATAAAAGAATTGTAGACTAGTTGTTGTTTCTCGTTTTTGTTAATATAGATTAAATTATTAATACTTGAGTTCCGCCACTCAACACTCAACGCCTCTTACTTAACTCTAGGTTCCCTTTGCCTACCCTGCTATATGCAAGATACAACGTGAACCGTATTAAACACAAAATTTGATAAAAACATAATCCTTACACACACTAAAGCAATCATAAAGCAAATAATAAATATCGACTAAGAAAATTTATTCACTGAATACATATCAACGATATCGGTTCATGGAAATTGATAACCAAATGGAATGAAATATCCTTTTTATTACCTTGTTTGGAATTTTCAGGAAATGTTAAAAATAGATTGGCTAGGGCTTTTGCGTCATCTACCCACGCTAGGGGGTTGGGGGTGGCAGGATGCGGGCGCATGCGCTTCCTGCCACGTGAATGTCAAAGGGCAGACCCGGGCGAGCTGGATCCTAGGCTATAGCTAAATTGATTTTACCTATTTTACCTTCCGGTCGTGGCGCAGCGGCACGAGGTGTGACTGCAAACCGACTGGTTGTGGGTTCGATCCCCACTCGAGGAGATGAAATATTTACTTAAATTTATATTTCCATTTCTTCGCTCTGGTGTCGAGGTTA
>DWQW01007080.1:0-15454 GCA_018249695.1 Heliconius erato demophoon | reverse complement strand
ACAAAAAGCTTCTGTTAAACGATACATGTTTATACTTGATAACAAAGAGCTTATGTTAAGGGTTCTGCGAATATACCAGAGCGGCCAACGGAATGTACTTGCTCAGCACTTTGGGATGACGTAACTACGTTGGTTTCTTTACGAGATGAGATGTCATGTCTTTGTCGAGTCATAAAATGTTTTGTATTGGCGACGACTTATGAAGCCATTTTGTTATGTTTGTGAATAGGTAGTAAGTTCCGCTTGACCTACTATTCGATAGAAAACCTCGATGCTTTATTTGTGTATATAAAAATATATGAAATATTAATATTAACTTTAGAGTGTTTTGCTTCAAACGGTTCTTTGAAGTGGTCAATATAACAAGATGGACGCTGTTATAGCACAGTTGGAATTTTATAATAATCGTTTACCTATACAACTAAATATAGATGAATTTTGCCAAACAACACATCTTTCTCTTGCCTGTATCTTTAATATACGTTATTTCGGAATATGCGAGTAGTGCGTGAAAAGAAATATCTATCCATAGACTAAATTGTGATTTCTTTTATTCTATCTGTTTAAATTTATTTTATACTACCATAGAGAAAAATATCGCGCGGCATCTACTTCCACCATCTAATATATAATGTCTCGAGAATTGGGCGGAATTTAGGAAAACAACAGCTGCTATGCGAGATAAGTAAAGCAACTGTGAGTGTCGGAACTCAACGCTGCGCTTTCACCGCTGTTAGAGAAAAAGAAAATATCGAACCCACAACAATCACACGTGCCACTGCGCAAACCTGCTTTGATACGAAAATTAAACAAAAAAATCATATAAAATTCAATAACAATAATATCCAATAATATACTTACTATCTTCATAAAGTGGCGAATTAAGAACCTCCTTGCCTTTCTCCAATGCCTCATTATACTCGAGCAGGTCCCCTTCCGAGGACGGCGTCTCTTGCATCATGTCATCTATTTCTTGTATCACCTGTAATATATTGTGTGTTTAATGGAGATGTGATTGAAATTATAAATTATGTGAAAGTATCGAAGTAACGAGTCAATTGAAAGTTTTAGCTTCAGTTTGTATGCCGCATTTATCAAAGGATGCATAGTGTTAAAACACTTATTCTCCACTTTTCGCTAAATTTTCGAGGCATTGCGTGTTACGTGGCAGGACTCAACGCTGCGCTGTGTCTGGTTACCAAAGCAAGTAAACAAAAGTATTAAATAATTTATTCTCTCGAAGAAAAATCGAACCCATAGCCTTCTCGTTTACGGTCACATGCTATACTACTGCGCCACGACGGGCTCATTGAAAATTGTGTTTTAGATATTACGTTAAATTAGCTCATATTATATACCATTAATAATATTCATTTATAGAATATACATTTATAGGATAAATATTTATAGAATACACAAAATTATGTTGATCTTATTATCCTTGTAACATTAGGTACAGGTCGTAATGAAACCAAATAAAATGGAAGCACTAAGATTAGCATAGAATACCTGCGCTTAACTTACAGTATAAATACTTCGCTTTACATGTAATCCGAGGATTTTACTTTAAGCCTTCAAAACAAATAGTATTTAATTTTTTTTATGTTTTTAATATTATTTTCGTTTTCCTTCGATTACACCTTTATTCCAATCCAATTCCCAACTAACTAATACTATTTATTATTTTCAATAATTTTGTAAAAATAAAATAAATAAATCAATCAGCTTCACACTGTATCCCGCACACAGCAGGGTAGGCAGAGGGAACCTAGTGTTAAGACACTCCATTCCCCACTTTCTGCCGAATTCTGGAGGCATTGCGTGTTGAGTGGCAGAACTCAACGCCGCGCTTTGCTTGACACCAGAGCGAAGAAATGAAAATATAAGCTTATATAAATATTTCACTCCTCAAGTGGGGATCGAACCCACAACCAATCGGTTTTACAACGGTAAATAATTTTGTTTTGTTTTAGGTCGGTAATAATTTTGTTTTTTAACGAAAGTAAAAAAAGTAAAAAGATGTCAACATTGATGGCTCTTCGAATAAAAAAAGTGATATATTTAGGAAAAAACATTTAAATTCAAACTTAAATGTACCAAACCACAGAATAATCATTACCTCATCAGCAGTCTTAACTGGACATTCGTGATCCTGGTGCAACCCACCCAAGATTAGGGCGTGCATGTCCAAATCAGACGCGACGGCCTCGTCTTCAGAGCTATGTATCTCATCGTCTGGAGTCATGGCACCCTAAGGAAACAAATATTTATATAAGAAACTTATTTCTTACTTCCATAAAAATATTTTCTAAGAGGATATAATGGAAAACAAGTGGGTTAAAGAGGAGAAAACAAACAAGCGGTTGAGTGCGAGCTGGGCCTAAAGGGTGCCTACTTACTAGTGGCTGCCGCGTCGCTCGCTCCACTCCCCGTGGCCGCTGCATCACGACAAACTTTAGCGATATTTAATAAGCATTTAATGATTCATACATATAACTAACTACTAATAAAGTAAAGCAATGATTTAAATATTCCTATGATATGTTTTTAGTTTGTTTGTTTGTTTGTTGGTTTGAATTAAACACAAAACAGGGTCACTTTATCCAGGAGTTGCAATTAAATGCTTGCCCAAAGACCTAAATTACTTTTATGCAAAATAGGACATTTTCCATACAACCGGAATGAGAATAGCTTCATTAAAACGCTGTTCGGAGGTCCGTGAACTTTGGCTACCTTTATGCAACAATGGACGAAAAGTTTTTTTTCTCATGAATGAGTGCAACTACGAACTGTTTTTTTTTCTATAGTAGGTATATAATATAAAAGAAACAAAGGAGAACCGAGATTTAATTCTGTTTACCAATACGGCTTTTGTATGCGCATATACAAGTAGTTGCTGCTTGAAAAATTATAATAATGTACTTATTGTTACATTTTATGCTTAATGATGTTAATACTTAACAGTGTACAGCAAAGTTCACTGGAATATTTCTTGTAAACATAGCCGTTTATATAGAAAATAAATTTTAAAATCGAATTACTCTGCAACTTAGGAGGAGTCGCTTGTTTTAGAAAACTTAATATATTATTTCAGAGACGTTGTATAATTTTTAAATAATGCAAGACAAAAACGGTCTCCTGTTGACCTATTTATGTATTCGAAGTTCCGATGTGATATGAATTGCAAATACAACAACGAAGCGTGTGGCCTTAGATTTTAATATACGAGCGGAATTGGGGCAGCCGTGAATCACACACACAGTCTTATATTTATTATATTTGACATATATAAAGAAACTAGCTGCGCAAACGCGGCTTCGCCCGCTTTTTTACATTTTAGCAAATTATCAAATATAAATAATTAGTAGCCTATATGTTATTCTAATGTATAAGAAATATTACTGGAAAGTTTCATTTAAATCCGTTCAGTAGTTTTTGTGTGAAAGTGAAACAGACATCCATCCTCACAAACTTAGTTCTATAGTATAGTATCATTAGTATCTATTATTTTTTTTAATATTTGTAACATAATAAAATGATCAAAATAAAAAGTTCTTTTTTTTATTTATATTTAATATTTTACCTTTTTGTCGCTCAGGTTTAATGTGGGAATGTGCATCTTTCTTGAGAAGGACTTAGTCCAGTCTATTGGCAGAATGTTCCCGAAGTTGCCAGTAATTGTCCACCACATTCTAAAACAAAATAAAAAATAATAATTAGTTTTACAAATTTATAATTATTCGTCGACAGTTGTGGAAAGTCGACATTTTTATTTGTCATTTTCTATATTTTTACTGAAAAAGGTTTATTTATATAATCATTAATTAGGTATTATTTGAAATTGATAAAAATCATATAAGTAGTTTTTCTTAGCTTTAGTAATTTTAAGCTGTCTCAAGCAAAGAGGCTTATTTTAATTTTAATAGGTAATTTATCGTGTAATTTATCGAACGCTACAATATACATCTCGCGGGTGTCGACCAGCAAGATTTATGTCAGTGGTATTTATGTGATCCTGACAGACTTCAAGGTGTTATGATATTACTTTTAATGTATCTGTATAATTACATTCCATCAAATACACGAATGTAAATGAGAGCCAAGTTAAATTTTAAGTAGTGTGTTGTTTTCGACGTCGCCAACAAAAGAATGGGAGATCATATGAGTGTCAAGTTCTGTGTTCACTCGGGTTAAATTCAAAATCTAAATCTGACTCGAGCATTTTTTCCGTACATTTGCAAGTTAGTATACTTCCAGCTTGTACGGGCTTATTAGGTTGATATTTAGTTTGGTACCTGGTGGTAAAAATAGCCAAGTTAAACTTGGAGCTTCAATTTTATCCCTTCAATTTTGCAACGGTTCGTATAAAATACTCAACGCTTTTCCAGCTATTTAACTTGGCTGAATACGCTGGCGCGTGTCTTGATACTTCTTTAAAGGCTATTTATTGAGTTTTTTTATTTATTTATTATATTAAATATTATTAGGCACGTAGAAATATTCCGCTTTTTTTTATTTAAATCTACCATTTTATTCTCTATAGTCTATCATTTTATTTATATTACACATAATATGTACTGTTAGGCCTTGGACCCGAGACCGCGCGCAGCAATGAAACCACAAATATGATTTAATATAATTCTCGCAGTATTTCCCGTGAGGCTGGGAACAGCGCAATTGCGTCAATCTTCCCAATTATTTGCGTACAAGGTCGGTGAAGGATGACTATAGCTCTTATCTATAAATAAATGTATTTATATATAATATGTATGTGAGGTCAGTCGTGGCGCAGGGGCACAAGGGTGTGACTGTAACACGGCGGTTGGGGGTTCGATCCCCACTCGAGGAAATGAAATATTTATTTAAATTTATATTACCCTTACTTCGTTCTGGTGTCGAGGCATTGAGTTCAACAACTCAACACGCAATGCCTCGGAAAATTCGACGGAGAATCAGGAACGGAGTGTCTTAACACTAAGATTCCTTGCCTACCCTGCTGGAATGCTGCTGAATACCGCGAGAAGCTGATTTGATCTATAATATTACATTATATACTTCTATTTTACGTTCTTTAATTATACGAAACTGTATCTATATATATAGTATTTGATGCTACTTCATGTTTATTACTATAGTCATAACACAGTTAACTAGTAAGTGCTAGTATAAAGTAAAATAATATTAAGTTAAGAGGTCTTAGAAAGTTTAACTCCGCTAATACCCATAGTTAAATATAGAATTGAATAGAATAGATAGATAAAGGCGGATATTGTGTAAATTATAGACTATAGAAATACTTTGGCAACAAAATCTTTGGAACGTAGGTAGATCGAATAAAGAAATACAATAAAAAAAATATTTATTTAGAAAAATATTTCTTTTTCTTTCCTAAGTGTGGAATAACACTTTAAAAATGTTTAAAAATAAAAAAAGAAACTTATATTAGATGACGAACTTCACAAACCAAAATTGTCAGGATATATTGGTCTCGCAACCGACGGATGCATAAGTAACGACAAGTTTATTTGCGGATTGCACGAATGCCAGAGGTATGGAATATTATGAGCAAATCTCGAAGCTCGTGGAGCCCGACGCAAAACAACGAGCCCTCTCCTCTCGTGAGTCAGCCGGAGACGCGAATTGGAGTCAATTTGAGATACCGGCGCGTCACGGGCCACGGCTCAATTGAAGAATGTGTCACTTCATATTACATGCTGGTTACTCTGTGGTTTTATGAAAAACGGACGATAGTAAGTAGTTAGTTCAAAAAAAAATCTGGGTAGGAAGTAGAACCTT
Organism: Heliconius erato demophoon; assembly: GCA_018249695.1. Lineage (NCBI taxonomy): Eukaryota > Metazoa > Arthropoda > Insecta > Lepidoptera > Nymphalidae > Heliconius > Heliconius erato. The sequence goes on along the minus strand of DWQW01007080.1, from coordinate 9,658 downwards.
ATGTTAAGTCAATCCGTTCCCCACTTTTCATCGAATTTTGGACGCATTGCGTGTTGTGTGGCGGAACTCAACGCTGCGCTTTGCCTCGACATCGTAGCGAAGAAATGGAAATATAAATTCGTCGTTCATTTCTTCTAGTGGGGATCGAACTCACAACCAGTCGCGTGCCCCTTTGTGCCCCTGCGCCACGACTGGCCTCGACTAGTAGTTAGTTTAATAATAATAAAGATGACAGGAGTAGAACGCAATTGTATCCATCATTTGTGCGGAGAATTGGTTGATGGATATTATAATGGAAGTACGGTCTGGAATAAATATGAAGATGTACTTCAGATAATGGCAACAATGAGTTATATTTATTTTACTATAAATATATATAATATACATATATAGAATTTATTGCACAATCGGAAGAGCCCTTGTTGGATCACTATTATTTTTAATAAAGTATAATGCCACTTAAGAAAATAAAAAAACATAGAAACAGACTAAATTAATACTAATAAATACGAGGCCAGTCGTGGCGCAGAGGCACAAAGTGTGACTGTAAACCGACTGGTTGTGGGTTCGATCCCCACTCGGGGAGATGAAATATTTAATTAAAATTATATTTTCATTTCTTCGCTCTGGTGTCGAGGCAAAGCGCGGCGTTGAGCTCTGCCACTTAACACGCAATGCCTCCAGAATTCGGCAGGAAGTGGGGAACGGAGTGTCTTACACTGGGTTCCCTCTGCCTACCCTGCTGTGTGCGGGGTACAGCGTGAAGCTGATTTATTTTTAATAAATACTAGCGTCGTTTTAAACTAAAGTCGATGAAAATATCGATTAATCGTAACCTGGTTGAGGTGAGTTTTGGATACTACGCAATTATGCATTGATAAATTGCGATGACCTTTTAAAGTAGCAACCAAGAAAGTTTATAGCTTATCTTAAGTACTTATGCTTATCGACTTGCATTCGTATAAGAGACGGGAGTGCCTCATTTGGTCCGCTACAATATTTTAAATAATCTGTTAATTTTATACACTGTGAAAAGCAATATATAATTGGAAAATATAATTTCTGTTACGTTTTCATAGTCTGCACTTTTTAGATGTAAAGTAATAAGAATGTGGTATTGGAATAAATCATTGGTATTTGTTCTTAAAATAAAATAAAAATAAATCAGCTTCACGCTGTATCCCGCACACAGCAGGGTAGGCTGAGGGAACCTAGTGTTAAGACCCGACACAAGACTAGTGTTAAGAAGTTACATGTTTCATTTTTTGAACGTCAAATAATTTACCTCCAGTTCACTAAAGTTAATGCCTCAGACCTGAAAAGAACCGGCGCAAGAAACTCTGCAGGACTTATTTTTTTAAATCAATTTTAAACAAATACATATTTAATTATCTGTGACAATGATACCTTTGAAACAGACTAGGGCGAGTATTTCATTCCCAAGGCGTGTTATCATTTACAAAATCATTAATTTGGTAACCTTTAACACACAAACGTCTTTTCACAATTTTTTTAAATCGTGATATCGAAAATTCTCTGACGCTTTCTGGGATCCTATTGTAAAAGCGTACACATTGCCCCTTAAAAGAATTACGGATTCGATGCAACCGAGTTACAGGTGCACCAAGATTAAGTCTATATCTAGTGTTAATATTATGAACATCATCAATTTTGGTAAAATTATTAATGTTTTTCTTAACATACATAACATTTTCAAAAATATATTGCGATGCAACTGTCAATATATTAATTTCTTTAAACTTTTGCCTTAAGGAGTCTTTAGGACCTCAGATCGCTCGCACTCGTAAGTTATAGATTGCACGAATAGCTCGCTTCTGCAAGACAAATATTGGTTGAATACCGGCTGCATTACCCCAAAGTAAAATCCCATAAGACATAATACTATGGAAGTAACTAAATTAAACAAATTGAGCAATTCTTACATATTCTTAATTTATAAGAATTGACATGAACCAGTGAACCAAAAAGGTTTCTAAAGAAAGTTTCTTTATGTATTTTCCCTTCGTTATAACAACACAACAAACAGAAGAAGCTCCTAATGAGCGAGCCGAGCGTCGTATCTTGACATCGTTGCTGTCTGCAAGTGCGTACCTGACTCAGATTTTTACTAGATAAAGCGCCTAGAGACAGTTCATTAGATTTTCACATATGCTGTAGTTGCGTAACATACATACATACATGCTGCAGTAACAATGTTTTGTATGGAAAGGATAACTACAATAAGAATTTTTAATTTACTAAACAGTTTTGGAGAGGGACTCCGAAATTTTTAAATTAACTTAAATATAACCGTTTGAATCTTAATTAATCTAAATTAATTTTTCATCTATTACAACAATAAATTTTAATAAACAACAATAGTCGAAGGAAAATTTTAAATATTGATTTTTTATGAATAGCTTACAATTTTTTTATTAACCAAAGACACCAAATCGATCAATCAAATCGATTTTTTACTGTCATCGGAGAATTCGATGATGTTATTTTAGTATTATACTATCTTATACTATACATCTCAAAATTTTGTGTTAGTTAGAAAGTAACAAAAAATAAAGTAAACAAAACCACATAATATTTAGTATGATAAGACGTGTGTGTTTATAAATTCTCAATTACATTTTAACATATCTGCTGTAGTCATTATACAGCGTGACGTTATACGCCATGTGGTATTTTAGTACACATAACTGATAATAATAATTATTTTTGCTGTGATTGTTTTATAGCTAAGATCGACGAGCTATTATAAGCTACAATATAAAAAAAAAACCTGCTATATAAATTATGATTTAATGGTCTGATTTTGCGTTGACAGAGAAAAAAACCTATGATATAATTAGCTTCACGCTGTATCCCGCAGACAGCAGGGTAGGCAGAGGGAACCTAGTGTTAAGACACTCCGTTCCCCACTTTCTGCCGAATTCTGGAGGCATTGCGTGTTGATTGGCAGAACTCCATGCCGCTCTTAATCTCGACACCAGAGCGAAGAAATTGAAATATAAATTTAAGTAAATATTTCATCTCCTCGAGTGGGGATCGAACCCACAACCAGTCGGTTTTACAGTCACACTTCGTGCCGCTGCGCCACGACTGGCCTCACGCAACGTATGATATGAGACAGAAAATTATGAAATGATTGGTTCAAACATATATTTTAAATCATTAATTAACAATAACATAGTGAAATTTAGAAAGTCAGAAGTCAAATTTCAATTTCAACTACTATTTTTTTTTCATAAACGAATAACGATAGCGCCGAAGAAAGTGGAAGAACATGTTTTCGAGCGACGCAATGCGAATTTTGCGTCCGTAGAATTTTGAAGCAAAATTTACTTTTTTTTTCAGCTTAACGCTGCATCCCGCATAAAGCAGAGTAGACAGAAGGAACTTTTTAAGTATTGCGTGTGGAGTGGCGGAACTCAACGCCTCACTTTGTCTTATTGCCAGAGTGAAGAAAATATTAAAGAATGCCCTTATACCATTGATCCTCTCGAATGGGAATAGAAACCACAACCGTCGTTATAGTCATACGTTACTGCCACTGCACCACGACAGTGTTCAATCGTTAAAAAAACTTATTTTACCTAAATTACAATGTTATAGTATAAAAATTTGTAAAATTTTAATAAAATAAATTGTTAAATTTTTCTTACTGATTCAAATTTTAATAGGTGTAGCACATAGACCGTAGCTAATGCTTGTATTGCCTATATACATACATATATTTAGTAATCATATCAGCCACTGCCTTCAATTAAAGTCTGAGTTTACGACTTTAAAGCATGCCAGTTACTTTAGTTAGGATAACTCCGTCGTATCACGTAAGGGAAAACAAGAAGCGGACGGATCAATAACACGAAATGGCAGCTTACAGCAGTTTGACACACGAGACTTTATTAAAATTATTATAAATTAATTTGTAATGCGACTTTCTCATTCTAAAATAAACGATGGTGACGTCAATTTTATTTTTAATAGTATTTATAATCATCTTAATTAAATGGAAATATGTTTCATATACGTAAATGAAACATATTTTCATTTGAAAAGTTGAATTTCGCGTAGTTACTGACAGACATATCCACAGCACCCTTCTGTATATAATTTTCCTCAGATTAACACCTGCACATAGCAGGGTAGGTAGAGGGAACTTGGGAACCTAGTAACCCTGGGAACGAAAGTGTATTAATGACAATGGAGTGTCTTAACTCCATATGTTTCCATTAAGACCCATCTTTCGCTGAATTCTGAAGGCATTGTGTGTTAAATGGCGGAACTCAATGCCGAGCTTTTTTGTCTAGTTACCAGAGCGAAGAAATAAAAATATTAACGTTAGTAGATAGGGGAACCCAGGTTCCCTCTGCTTAGACTACGTGCACGGGATGCATTCTGAAGCTAAAAAAACGTTTCTAGAAAATTTTTTAGCCACACTTTCACAAGATATAACATTTTTTCATATAAGTAGATGTATATACATTTTGTAACCTTTTCATACAGGTACCTGTACGCGGGCTTTAATGAAAGTTGTATATTCTTCTAATATTGTGTACCACCAAATTCGGGCTGAGTGTCCCCAAACACGCAGTAAAACGGAACGTAAGCCGATATGGCAACGCAGTGGTCATTTTTACCGTTACTTTAGCATTTGCTTTTAACAGCTCGTTAGACGTAAACTGACGGGTAAGCCCATTGTAGTTTGTGAGAAAGTTAGATTCGTATAACAATGGAGGAGAAATGTTCAAAAATTAAATTTCTCAGGCTACTGATTAACAAGTTTCTTTTAGTCTCAAAAAATACTGCGGATTCCTTAATTGTAGAAGTATTTGATAATACACTAAAATAACATTTAAATCATTTCAACTCTGAATTTTGTAGTGTCCTAAAAACTAATTATTACCTACTTTTATTATTACTAGTACCTAATATTTATTTATATATTTGTTTATTTGTTCTTTATTGTACATCATTAAAACAAAAATATATACAAAGGACGAGTTAAACGATAAAAGATAAAGTAACTTTATTAAAAATGTGCTTGTTTTCGTACCATTAGGCGTATGCTTAGGAAGAAGGGGGAGCAGGGTGGCCTATGCCCACTCTAAAATAGTCTGGCACCCTGTGCCCACCAACGTTTACACCAACTATATCTGTGCAAAGCCCAAATATATATCTACAGGTACGCCTATGAGTTTTGTCTTAGATTAGTTTGTTCAATTAAAGATATTTCAAAAGTAGCTTTTTACCCATTAGTCACACGCACTATTAATTTATTCCGCTCAATAGAAAAATACTTAAACAAAATTATAGCACATTGCCTAATTTGTTTATTGTTTTGATCCACGTCGTAGTCGTATTGCAACATATGAACTTTTAACGTTCAACAGAACGTTGAGAAATACGTCTCGAATGAGATATTAAGTGATTGATTTACTCCAGATATTATTTAACCATGAAATATTTATATAAATTTTTATTTCCATTTTCTCTTCGTTCTGGAGTGGAGGTTAAAGCGCGGCGTTGAGTTCCGCCACTCAGCACACAATGCTTCCAAAATTCAGCGGAAAGTGGGAAACGGAGTGTTTTAATACTAGGTTCCCTCTGCCTACCCTGCTGTGAGCGAGATACAGGGTGAGGCTGATTTTTTTATTATTTAACCATTTATTCAGAATTGGAATTGACGTTTGTATGTATATCGAGTCAACGGTTGATGCAATTATTTCTCAATAAATATAGAAAGCAATGGCTGCTTTTTAAACCGTATATAATGAAATTGTCGTATTTAAGTAACACGCTGGTTCGTGAGTGCGTAAGTTACAGACGTGATTTTTTCTATCTTTAGCAAAAAAACATCGACATATGGTAAACATCATGTCCGTCGGTAACAATTAGGTTAAACATTTTAAATTTCTTTCCAAAATGGTATGTGAACTTGGTTTTTAAGTCTTGTATTCTTAATATTTTAACCGTATAATATTGTTTTTCCTTATAATTTTTTTTAATAAAGTTGGCCCTAGTAGTACATCATAATCGCAACAGATTGGAATAGGTGACTAAATAAATGAAATACCATCTACAAACGTATATTGACTCGTTTTTTTCTGAACATCTACATATTTAACTATACGAAATTTATTTTTCGAGTACAAAAGAACATAAAAACCTGTACTATGTTCTACATCATTACATCAAATGTAATTATTTTTTTGATTATAATATCTAAATTAATTAAAAATCATTTTCAATAACACAAAAACGAAATACTTATCCTTCTGAAACATCAAAAACTTCTTAACGTTATTTTCTCGGAACTCAAAACAAGTCTGGATTTTGGGTGCAACATTCCTTACAGCCATAAAAAGAACGTCGGCTAACATAAAATAATGCACCTCTACGTTGTAATCATTTTAAAGGAAAATATATTGAGATTTATAAATTATTTCTTTGGAAATGGATAAAGAAAAAAGTTAATTAAGTATGTTTTTAATCATAAATATTGTTAAAGTTATTTTCGTACAAAACTGTACCTACGTTTATAAAAATGAGTATTAAATAATATATAAAAGGACTTGTGCTGACTGACTGAGGTAAAAATATTTTATTGACGCGTTTCGTGGTTTTTTTTGGATTCCCTCCTAATAAGCGGGCGATAATAAAATATAGCACATATAGAAATGTTTCTTATAAATAATTATTTTTTTTTGGCTGTTAACAACAAGTAAACCTGTATAAAACATACGCTTATGACAGTCAATGTCAATGAAATATAATGATCTTTTTTTATTTAAAAATATAATAAGTAATAATGTAAATAAAATTAATTTAGAAAAATAAAAAAATATCGGTTAATAAATAAATAATATTTCATCATATTTAAGTACATAAAAAAAATCTTGTTTCAATTTGTAGCAATAAAATTTTATATCCAAATTAAGCAAAATCTATCGAATCTTTCGCAACAACATTAATTAAAAGTTAATTAAGAAATAAAAATATAATATTAAGAAGTATAGCAAGAGAAATGAGGTTAAGTTCGTGGTATTTGTGTTATCAATGCGCCACGGTTCAGTGGGTCGAGACGCGAGCTACATCGTCCTGTATGTAAAAGATCAAATATTGAAATGTTACTTTGATATTTTACTTTGAAGGTCAATTATCAAAAAGAAAATGTTTTTGAAATTTAGAAAAGGAATTATATAAAAAAATCGGCGGAAAGTAGGCAACGGAGTGTGTTAACACTAGGCCCTCTGCCTATACTGCCATATGCGGGATACGGCGTGAAGCTGATTTTATATAAGAAATATGTAAGAATATAGGATTTCAATATTAATAAAGTATTCTATATATTTTGTATCGTATTTTTTATTTTTTTTTGTATTCTATATATTGTGTGTACGTTTCTGCTGTAACTTGAAGCTTTGAAAATATAATATTTAATTTAATGATTATCCTTAAGCAATTGACTCACAGAGTATGAATGGTTTTGGTTTATGTTTTTGCTGCCAACTTAAAAAAAATATTGTGAAGACTGAATGGTAACTGCTTAATAAATAATACATATCAAAATACAAATAGATAAAATTAAATGTATGGAAAACGACGTTATAAATAAACATACTATTATGAATGAAAAAATATACTAAGAGAAGCTAAGAGAATAAATTTAAAAACCATAATTTAATCAGCTTCACGCTGTATCCGCACACAGCAGAGCAGGCAGAGGAAACCTAGTGTTAAGACACTCCGTTCTCCACGTTCCGCCGAATTCTGGAGGCATTGCGTGCTGAGTGGCGGAACTCAACGCCACGCTTTGCCTGAGCGAAGAAATGAAAATATAAATGTAAATAAATATTTCACTTCCTTGAGTGGGGATCGAACCCACAACCAGTCGATTTTACAGCCACACTTTGTGCATCTGCGCCACGACCGGCCTCAATAAAGTACCAATAACAACTCCACGTTGTCCTCGTACTAAGACTTACTAACTACAAGATACTTAGAGGAAGATAAAATCTTGTGACTCAAACATTCATGGACGCTATTGATCCGCTGTCGTTCTAGACGCGACCGCAAAACGTTTAAGTTTTATACAGTTTTGTATGTATGATACATAATATATTATGTTTGTATGTATGTATGTAATATTGTTATTTTATATATCTCTCTCGGCGTTGAGTTCTGCCATTCAACACGCAATGTTTCCAGAATTCGGCAGAATGTGGGGAACGGAGTGTCTTAACGCTAGTTTCCCTCTGCCTACCCTTCTGTGTGCGGTATACAGCGTGAAGCTAATTCATTCTAAGACACATAATTTTTATGGCAGCAGAAAATATTCAGAAGGCTTAGTTTCACGATTAGTTACTTGATTTTAGTATTATTGTTTAAAGATCAAATATATTTCAAAAATAATAAATTGTATATGAGGCCGTCGTTGCCCAGGGGACCAAAAGTGTGACTGTAACGTGAAGGTTGTGAGTTCGATCCCCACTCAAGTGTATGAATTATTATTTATTAATATTTTATTTCTTCGCTCTGGCACCAAGACAAAAACGCAATGCATTGAAAAATTCGGCGCAAAGTGGGAAACGGAGTGTTTTAAAACTAGGTTCCATCTGCCTACCCTGCTGAGTGCGGGATACAGCGTGAATATAATCTGATTTGATTTGTATATTTAATCCACTGTGATTTCACAAGCATTATTATTTTAAATATTAAGTTCATTCGGCGTTGGACACACTCAAGTGGGTATCTATTGCATAAAAGGTCAAGAGATCAATTCCAGAACATTACATATGTGGCATGGCAGTTTGTTAGTCGGTGAGCGTATTACGTGCTGTATCTACTGTTATTACTCTATACATATAATAAAATTGTAACCGATAGGTGTCTGTACATGGAAGATATATGTATGAAAAAATATATATGCATTTATGTAATGTACTTAACCCAAAATAATGATTTTACTTTTTGTTAAGTGTTTGTTCAAGCTAATCTCAGTAATGCCTCGAAATTGATTTAAATGCAATAAATTGTTGTATTTTGGCAAACGTCTCTTGAAGTGTTGGTTTTTTTAAATCGGTTCATACATAAAAAATATATCAAAATAAAGAATTGTATGTGACAATATTGCTATAAAATAAGTGAGTGGATATTATCTTGTGTAGTAAAAGAGGGCAAAGTCGCGAGCAGGTCGCTAGTATCTAATGTATTCTACAACTATTTACAAGCATTCATAGAAATACGCTTAGTGCACGCGTGAAGAAAAACAATACGTATATTTTCTCAGTATTATGTATGAATTTACTATGAATAGTAAATAAAAAATAATCAAAAATAGTAAATATAACAATAAATTATTTTCATATAGAGAAAATTCATATTGAAGTAGTTAGTATAGTTCCAAACCATATATTGTATAAATAAAATTTAATATCTATATAAAGTTTCTGATCACGTCATAGGAGTATAAAAAGCATGAGTAATAATATAATAACTTTATTAAAATTTTATAATTATATATATATATATATATATACATATATATATATATATATATATATATATATATATATATATATATATATATATATATATATATATATATATATATATATATATATATATATATATATATATATAT
>DWQW01007079.1:0-15459 GCA_018249695.1 Heliconius erato demophoon | reverse complement strand
CGCCGCGCTTAACCTCGACACCAGAGCGAAGAAATGGAAATATAAATTTAAGTAAATATTTCATCTCCTCGAGTGGGGATCGAACCCACAACCAGTCGGTTTTGCAGTCACACCTCGTGCAGCTGCGTCACGACCGGCCTCAATAATAGTAATCTTATAAATCTATATAACCATTATTACCATCTGTCTTCTCGTAAAAATGGGCAATTTATTTTCTATTACAACCCCAATATCATCCTTACATAGTGTATACATTTCTTGCCTAAAGGACTTGGGGCGATAGAAAACGTCCTGAAATTGTTCAACATGACATAAAATGCCCTTTTAAAAAAATATTATTCATAAACAAAAGTAAGCGATGTGTGTGTGTATTTTTTCTATCTGGTAACAAGGCAAAGCGTAATGTTTTGTTCCGCCACTCTACACGCAATGCTTCGAGAATTCGTCGAAATGTGGGGTAGGTTCCCAAAAAAAACAATAAAAATGTCGTTGAAACCATCACGGCACAGTTGAAAAGCGTCTTACTATGTAATCGATGGTGAGGTTCGCTTCCTAAAAAGAAAAACAAAATTTTGAATCCCCGATGTAATTCGAAAAAGTAGTTCTGCCATCAAAAATGTATTTTTTTAGAAAAATATCCGGAACGTGAAGATAGTCTATGCTTTCACGCTAAATGGGTAAAAATAAAAAAACCATTTTACATATTGTCTTTGGTAATAAGCGAATTCTGTTATGAAAAATCCAGGGTATTTTTCTGTTATGCAGCCATAAATATTATGCTATTGTAACATGTATTATATAATATATAGCACAATAAGTACCGATATTAACCTTTCCAATTACATTTCCGTATTTATAAAATAGAAATACAAGTTAAATATTAATGCAGAAATACCAATAATGTGCAATATTTTTATCTGTATGTTTATTAAATCCACAAGTAATGAAAACATTAGATAGTAAGACAGAAAAAAACTAAATACTAAATTCTACAATTTTATTTCTCATATTAGCTACCCACATGCGGCTTCGTCCGCTTGAACTACACAATTATTTGTTTTCTTATCTGATATACATAAACTAAAAACTAAAGTATCAGTCAATTTATAAAAAGTTACTTTATAGCAATTTAGTCGAAGAAAATATATTACACTGACATTTTTTTATTATTAATAAATCATAAATCAGCTTCACGCTGTATCCCCACAGCAGGATAAGCAGAGGGAACCTAATGTTAAGACACTCCGTTCCCCTCTTTCTGCCGAATTCTGGATTTGAGACCAGTGGCGCAGTGGCACAAAGTGACTGTAAACTCGACTGGTTGTGGGTTCGATCCCCAGTCGAGGAAATGAAATATTTATTTAAATTTATATTTCCATTTCTTCGCTCTGGTGTCGAGGACAAGCGCGGCGTTTAGTTCTGCCACTCAATACGCAATGCCTCCATTCGATTTTACAGTCACACTTTGTGCTTCTGCGCCACGACCGGCCTCAATTGGACAATTTAATTGATTATTGTTTAACATGTAATGATCGCTTTTATGTGTCAATATAACAAACTAACTTCTGAGTATTCAACATCATCTTGACAAATTTCAATCCAACTTCCGAGTTGAATGTTCAGTTCAGCGTTCAAATCCATTATAGTTATTTGAATAACGCAGATTGCGCCAAGAGCGGTGGCAGCTGACGTAGCAGTTAAGATTGCTTTAGAACTTTTGCAATGTAAATTTATCATAAACTTTTGGTGCAACATTGTCTTTTTGCAGCATATTTAAAGATATTAAAAACTGGTTAAATGTTTAAAATGAATAATTATGATCGTTTGGGATTTTCATGAAAATATATTCTGTGGCGTGTGGTTTTAGTTTTCAACACGCAACGTCTCCAATTGAGGCGAAAAGTGGAGAACAGAGTGTTTTAACACTAGGCTCTCACTGAAAATAAAATGTTAACAAAAATAATATTTACTAATTAAACAAATAAAAAAGTCACTTAAGTTATTATCAAATCTTGGAAATAGGTAAGTCATCTCAAGCAATCAAATCAAAACCATAACTTTGCCTCATTATAATATTAGCACGCTAAAACACAAATTACACATTGAAAATCATAAGCCGTTCATTTAACGTAACCAATATTTACATGAAACTTCCATGTTCATACATAATAATATAACACAGTTGTTGTTGTGTTTATCTTCGCTCTGTATACCAATCAAATATTCATAGATTTTACAAAGTTCCAATACATATTAAATAATAATATATACATTTTATATGGGAACTTTAATTTATAGTACAACTAGCGACTACTTGTGTTTAAAACTAGCTCATGAGACTATCTAAGTGACAACCCTGACCGCAGGTAGGTATTTACCTATCTTAATATCTATGGGCTGTTCAACACAACACACATTTTTGCAATTCAAAATCAACAGTTCCAGAGATTAGTATGCACAACCAAACAAACTCCATCAGCTTTATAATTCTTTGTATCCCATATTATATGCTATCCTGCATTTTCTATCTTTGAAATATTTCTATGTAGGATAGGTACATAAAAATAATTGTACATTTTTAAATAAATATCATAGACATTTAAAAATATAAAAAAAAAATCTATGGCGGGATAATGGTCCGGACCGTCATAGTGTTACAAGGATGTCAGGTCCAGTAACTAGTATTATAGTAACGTTAATTGCCAAGAATAAAATGGATATTTAAATAGATAAGTCACGTCTAAGTAAGTAAGAACAAATATATGAAAACTAAAGTAATTTTTTATGTACATTTTTTGTTTTCTTAGTTCGGTTGCCATTCATGAGAAGAAAATATTTAATATTTCCACTGGCTCGCGACGTAGAGTTCCGCCACTGAACACGCAATACCTCAAGAATTTAGCGGAAAGTAGCTCTCAAGTGTCTTAACACTAGGTTCCCAGGTTAACTGTGCCTACCCTGTTATGTGCGAGATACAGCGTGAAGCTGTATATATTAAACGAATATCCTATATGCAAATATCTATATGCACTAAACATATACATGATAAATAGACATTTATATGCGGCACGTCAACATCAAACGATACCATATGTGTTGTCTAAATAATCGCCCGCGTCATAACGACGTCATGTATGACGAAAACTATAGTTATTATTTTATTCATAGTGCAAATAATGCAAAGGTCTCTAAATCAACTGTCCGGTTGACCTAGTGGTAAAAATATTGACTGTCTGGTTTTTTTGGCATCACGCTAGACAAAGGGAACCTAATGTTAAAATATATGTATAAACTTAATCATGATATCGGAACCTAAAATTAGTAATACTAAAATACAATAACATAATGAAAATTAACTAAACTTAATCATTATCTAAGGTTCTGGATATCTATATCTAATCTAGAGCATATTTGTACGTGTATGTTTGTTTAACCCAAAAATGATGTATATTTTATTAATCTACATACAAATATGTAAAACAAATGCAAGTTAAGTAGGGACTTAGGGATTTAATACACCTAAAGTTATATATTTTATTTAAATCCATACCTATCTATAACTATATTAATATTATAAAACTGAAGAAATTGTCGTTTCTTAACTAATATCCCAGAAAGATACTTCCATCCAGAAAGGCTAAAAAACTACATCACCTTTAGTCAACATGACTAACAATGAAAAATGATAACATAATAACTCTGTGGAACTATTTGATTCTCCAAGCTTGTCCTTTCACTAATAAGTGAATTGAAGAATGTGTGAGTCATCTATCACAATTAGTCGATAATTGGATCAAACAATTCTAAAGCTGAGACAAAGAGCAGCATTGAGTTCTGATACTCAATAAGCCTGTACTCAATATGTCTCGAAAATTGGAAGTTACGTGGGAAGAGAGAATATTAAAAAAAAAAAAGGGTAAAGCTATAGAAACAAATAAACAATCTATACAATACAAATGTTTATGCATGTACACTGTGATTTGATATATTATTTAGGGTCAATTGAATTGAGGCCAATCGTGGCGCAGGAGCACTGTGTGTGTGTGACTGTAAAACCGACTGGTTGTAGGTTCGATCCCCATTCGAGGAGACGAAATATTTACTTAAATTTATATTTCCATTTCTTCGCTCTGTTATCGAGGACAAGCACGGCGTTGAGTTCTGTCACTCAACACAGAATTCGGCAGAAATTGGGGAACGGAATGTCTTAACACTAGGCTCCCTCTACCTGCAGTGAGCGGGATACAGCGTGAAGCTGATTTGTTTTTTTTTTTATTTTATTTAGGGTCAAACCTTCACGAGCGTTTTGAGATCAATGTCACAACGCAACGACAACTAACATGGATAATCAAATTAGCGACCTACTAACACGTTAAAGCGTGTGCTGTGCGTCTACTATGTATATCAATATGTTATTATTGTATCAGGAACTTAAAGACTAATTCGAACAAATTGTTGCTAGTCTTTTATCTTTTAAATAATACTTATTATTTTTTATCTTGACACCGTATCCCGCATATAGCAGGGTAGGCAGAGAAACAGAGAACTTAGTGTTAAGACACTTTGTTCCCCATTAGCATTTCTGTTCCACACTTTTCGCTTAATTCTTGAGGCATTGGGTGACTCAACGCCGGGCTTTGCCTGGTTACCAGAGCATCGAAATGAAAATACTATTCCTTCTCGGGGGAATGAAGTATTAAATTATTAAATATTTCGTTCCTCCGAGCGGAAATCGAACTCGCAACCGTCGCGTTTACAATCACACGCTTGTGTCACTGTACCATGACGACGGCATAAAGTAGAACTTAAGTAAACATATTATGAAAGAAGCTGCGACAGCGAAACTTCTTTTTTTTAAACCTTCAACACAAGTGATATACCTGTTATACCTACTTACAATTGTAGATTTTACCTCGAATATAATTGTCATTTTGACATTTTCTTATTTTATTTTTAGTAGTTTTTTTCGTCATACTTAGATGAGTTTTAGTACACTTTCAAGACTACAAAAAAATTACATTCTATATAATAATTTATCTAAACTAAAACAAACCTTAAATCAATTAAATGTATGTAAAACATTAATTTAGCATTGTAACCCAATAATAAATGTCAAAGCAAATTGTGATTGAACATTTGAAATTTGTCAATTACAGCCACGGAAACTGTGTCGGAGCTAACACATTTATTCAATTATGTTGTTATAGACTATGTAGTGTAGTTAGTAAGTACGCCAACAGTCTTAACTACTTATTGCACTATTAATCCTTAAAATTTCAGCTGTGCTAAAATGACGTGGGTGTGGGCGCCGTGGGATCTTAGGCTATTAGTGTTTAATATGTTAATATTACAACTTGAGTATTATCTGACATTTTCCTGTATAAAGGATGAGGAAGGAAATGATAGCAGGTCCGAATTTAGTTAGGGGAATGATTATATTATAAACTAGCTTTTACATACGGCTTCGCTCGTGTGTCCCGATAGATATAACTAGCGGCTCTCCCACGGCTTCGCCCGCTTAAAATATATGATTATTGATTTAATAAGCAGAATTGATTGACAATTATAATGACTTCTAATATGATTTTTTTACGACATTATCGTCAAAGAATTTTTGATTGTTATAAAATAAAAAATACGACCATTGTTGATATTTGATATTTATAAAATATACATAAAGCTAATCATTTATTACACGTATATATTTTTGTAACTTTATGTTCTTTTTACCTATATAATATACTCTGTTAAATGTGCTGATGTCAGTGAATAATTTAATTTACTCATTCAGAAACAGCCTTAAATGTTAAATTATTGATTTGAAGGATTCATAATATTCTTTGTATTATAACGGCAATAATTGCATATTAACTCCTGTACAGTTTTTAAATTAGTTACATATGAACGAACCAACCAAAAAATCTTTGTATTTACTTGATATTTTTTTCAAGATCGTTCTTTATCTCTGTGTTGAATTAATTACGACTTCTTTCAAATGACGATAACTTTTTTTTTAATTAATCGATTTTGATGAACTAAACTTTAGTAGTTAAGTTGAGTTAAAATAAAGCAATTGGTGAAATTTTCAAGTAAATCGGTTCAGTACTTTCAGAGAAAAATGTGGACAAAAATATGTCGATAGACAGACAGACAAGAAATTCAAAAAAAATCTTTTTGCTTTCTATTATTCTTTTTAAGTGTCCCTCTATCCATTTCAGTCAAAATTACTAAATGTACAGACAAAATATGTTTACTTTCTATTATATATAGAGATTAAGAGTTATATAAATGAGCGCAGGCTTCTAAACGGATAACCTGAATTTATATTACCTCGATAAATTTATTAGGTTAGGTACTAGGATTAGCGCGTTCAACCAAACATACTCTTCAGCTTTATAATATATGTAGATTTATATAGCCGCTGTTATCGCAATAACTTTAGTTTGGCGAAAAATTAACACGGCGCACTGTAAGCTGTAAAAGCTGTTTACTAGAGTAATAAATAGTTAAAATACTTATTAAGAAAACATATAAAAATTTGAACATAGCAGGATTTATAAATATTTGATTAATAAATAGATAACTTTCGCTTTGTCTAAGTAGACCGTCGAGGACCTCATGGACCTTCTTTTCAAATCTATAACACCACAACGTCTGCTCCTTCGTCTTGTACCACTCACTCTTGTTTATTATTATTCAGCTTCGTGAGATACTTCAACTTAATACCTTCTAGTACAAAGTTTACACCTAGATCTTAGTAACTGTGCCACGGATTTAAATTATTTTTTTACTAATAGATATAATTATTCAGAGCAAGACATTACATATGCCACCATGGTAAAAATCTGGAGAAGATACATATATATCAAATCAGCATAGCAGCAGGGTAGGCAGAGGGAGCCTAGTGTAAAGACACTCCGTTCCCCACTTTCCGCCGAGATCTGGAGGCATTGCGTGTTGAGTGGCGAGGCAAAGCGCGGCGTTGAGGTTATCAACGCCGCGCTTTGCCTCGACACCAGAGCGAAGAAATTAAAATATAAATTTAAATAAATATTTTATTTCCTCGAGTGGGGATCGAACCCACAACCAGTCGATTTTGCCTCATGCACAAATAATACGTGCATATTTATTTAGTGTAATCGATACGGGCAAAGCCGCGAACCCTAGTTGAGAATAAAGTAAAACGTACTGAAGTGACTCGAGAGGCGAAACTCTCCACGTTTATTTATCTCTCAGTAATATCTCAGAAACACTATCCTCTTATATACCTATCTAAAACTGTATATAGAAAAACACCTGTTGACATATACCTACCCTATATTTAAGCTCTCTAATTAGTATACAGTTAATATAATTATGCCATAATAAGTATTCGAATAAAGATAAACGTATTACCGATGTTAATGCAAGAGGAAAATTTCATGAAGACGATGTAAATAAGCGAATTTACTTCATACCCTACTCTGTTTCTCGAGAATTAATTTTATCTTTCACATGTTAATTACATTACATTAACATTGAGAGTCAATTTAATTTTATATTTTGATATGAAAACGTATTTTAGAATAAAATATATTATTTATTTTATCAGCTTCCCGCTGTGTCCCGCTTACATCAGGCAGAGCGAACCTCGTGCTAAGACTCTCCGTTGCTCACTTTCCGCCGAATTTTCGAGGTATTACTTGTTGGGTGGCGAAACTCACGCCACGCTTTTTGCAGTCGTATCAGAGCGAAGAAATTAAAATATTAATAATTAAAAATTCGTTCCCCCGTGTGGGGATCAAACCCACAACCACAACAAAACGCCACGACAGTCATGTTACATACATGTCGGTACAATTTACACATTCATTGATGAAAGTTTGTTTTCCTGTAAATGCTCTCCGTTTACTGAATGAAGTATGAGCGAAAATTTTCATTTTTCTAACGACTATTTTTTTTGCTTCACACTTTATCACGTACATAACAGGATAGGCAAAGGAAACTTAAGACCCTAATGTTAAGACTCTCCGTTCCGTTCATTAAAATACATGCGGTTTCACTTTTCGCAGAATTCTGTACACATTGTGCGTTGAGTGGCGGAATTCAACGCCGCCCTTTGCCCCGTTTCCAGAGCGAGGAAATCGGATGGGAATCGGTCATATGATAAAAAAAGTAAAAAAATCTAACAAACACAACAGAAATACGCACGTTTAATAGATTTAAATTAATAATAAGTAAATAGAAATAATTGTTCTGTTACTCACTAAGTGATTGACATACAGCTATTGCTACTAACTACTACCAAGATAATTGGATAATTTCAAATAGACATTTCAACTACCGTTCGTTCGTATCGAACCTTCCACTAGCAAGGAAGCAGAAAGCATTTTGTGAAACTGTTACGGGATTTGATTACGAGACGTAATTATATGTTTTACCGGCAAAATAACCGACTATAGAAATGTAAATAATAAACGACATTACAGGAGACAACTAGTAGTAATCATTTAAAGTATCATTATTTTGTATAATATAATAATAATCAGCTTCACGCTGTATCCCGCACATAGCAGGGTAGGCAGAGTGAACCTAGTGTTAAGACACTCAGTTCCCCACTTTCTGCCGAATTCTGGAGGCATTGCATGTTGAGTGGCAGAACTCAACGTCGCGCTTTGCCTCGACACCAGAGCGAAGAAATGGATATATAAATTTAAGTAAATATTTCACCTCCTCTAGTGGGGATCGAACCCACAACCAGTCGATTTACAGTCACACTTTGTGCCCCTGCGCCACGTCTGGCCTCTAGAATAATAAAACACTAATAATAATATTAAATATTTTATAATCCGCTACAATGATCGTGAAACATTTAAAATTTTTAATCGCCTAACAATAATAATGTGTTCCTTTGTTTCTAGTTAACAACACTTGAGTTTCCTTAAGGATAATTTAATATGATATAATTATAAATACACAATGCGGCGACTGTAAAAATATTTTTTCCAATATATTTTAGGTAAAATAATTACAATTTGTTGTTTTAAACTTAGTTTTGATACTTTAATTGATCGACAAATAGATTTGTAAATAGTTCAAACATAGTTTTGTTCTCTAAAAGTCTGCGATAGTAAAGTGGTTTAAGTTAAAGTAGTAGTTTAATTAAAAAGTGCACCATTTCTGATATGCAATTCCTTAAAAATAAAATATATAGATATACAAAAAGAATAAACAGTAAACGTTTATTACTGGTTTTTATAGCCAATGTTATCTAAAAGTATAAAAGAAAACCACTCAGCTATGACCATACAAAAACAGACAAGAACTAATCAAGAACCAAATCATATATGTAAGAAAATGTAATAAGAATTTAAAGTAAGTTAACTTTAAAGTTTTCCATTGAGTATCCTTTGTCTTTTCATTGTGCAATCTAAGAAATCTCTTTGTATGTATTTCGATCAAGTGGAATATTTATATTGATTTACTTTTAGTAAAAACTAGCGTTTGACGCTCCGATCCCTCTGACTACCCCGCAAGAGATAAAGCGTGAAGTTAAGTTAAGTTAAGTTTAAGTTACTTTTAGTAAATGACTTGTATAATGTACTTATTTAGAAAACGTATAAAAATATTAACGTAGCGAGACTCGAACCCTGGTCGGTTTCCAGAAGGCGCGGGTTCGAATCCCGCTTCGTTTAAATTTTTATACGTTTTCTAAATAAGTATTTTTCATTTTTACGTGTGGAATAACACTTAAAAAATGTTTAAAAATTTTATATCATGTACTTACATACTATTAAAAACGCAACATCCCAAAAATTGCCTTTTTAATAGTACACAAATAGAAATAGCAGTAGGAAAATGAGAAAAGAAGTTTTTTAACAGAAGGTTCCATGTGCTTTTTTATTAGTCCCCAATTGGACCTCAATTTGTCGAATCCTACCTACCTGGGCATATCTTATTGAGTATTACTTAAATTATATATTTTAGATGTCGATATTACATTTGAAAGTATTTGCACTAAATAATTTTAAAGGTCGTCAGTCAGTTCCTACGCAAAAAATACCAGTCATTAGTAAGGTTTCTCGTAAGAGTACTCGATGACTCAGTACTTGGTAATTCCAGTTCATATTAGAACAAAAAATAAATAGTTTTTATTGATGTATTAGTCAACGAAGTATAAAACAGGTGTTTGGACCAACAGCTTGTATTAGTTTTACTCTAATAAAGTAATAACTATGGGGGCCGGTCGTGGTGCAGGGGCACAAGCATGGGACTGTAAACTAGACAGGTTGTAGATTCGATTCGCAATAGGGGAAATGAAATATTTAATATCCAGATTCAACAAATAGAAAAAGAAGTCAGTCGTGGCGCAGGAGCACAAAGTGTAACTGTAAAATCGACTGGTTGTGGGATCGATCCCCATTCGAGGAAATGAAATATTTACTTACATTAATATTTTCATTTCTTCGCTCTGGTGTCGAGGCAAACCGCGGCGATGAGTACCGCCACTCAACACGCAATGCCTCCAGAACTCGGCGAAAAGTGGGGAACGGAATGTCTTAACACTAGGTTCCTTCTGCATATCCTGCTGTGTGCGAACCTAATATTTAATATCGCTCTGGCAACGAGGTGACAAGACGTAATACCTCAAGATTTTGGCGGTAGGTAGGTAGCGGCAGTGTTTTAATGCGAACGCAGTGTCTTAGCTCTATGTTCCCAGGTTCTTTCTACCTACCCTGCTATGTGCAGGATACAGCGTGAAGCAAGAAAAAAAGAAATAAATGTAAAAATTAAGTAATTTTGTACTTATGAACAAAATACTATTTACTTTATCCCGCATACCAGGAAAAGCACAGAAAACCCAGTGTAAGACTTGTCCACTTTCCACCCCCATTTTCGAGACATTACGTGTAGAGTAGCTATACTATACTCCACCGTGTTGTCTTGCGCCAAGTGGTACAGTACACTTTGCAGTAGATCGAATTGATTAAACGTAAGTAATTATTCTAAAGAATTATAAACATCATGATTCACTTAATTAGAAGTAATATTTATTATAATTTATTATAAACGCGGAAAACAAAGAAATTGTCCATCTTATCACTGGAGAAGAATATATCTAATGATAGGTTAGGACTTCCCACGAGATTACTTTGTGCGATCTCCTGTTACACTTATTTTTATTTAAAAACAATACGTTAAAATATTGTATATTGCACAATATATTTCTTTGTTACTTAAATTTAAACTATATATAACTGATTTTCATTTCAATTATTTCCTAACAATTCTAAAATAGAAACAAAATTATCATGGAAAATACTCAACGTATATGTTGACACATTAATTAATTTTAAATGATCAATCCCGGCATATATTGACAGGGTCTCGTTTTACCATGCTTTTATCCGCTACGTCACAGACCCCAGGACTGCCTCGAATGAATGTGTTACGTATGCTTTCAGACCGCTTTATACCGCACATCCACCTCATCTTCATTTCCGTGACGTGAAGCTCCCGAGTGTGCCGAGATGGTGCTGGCCAAAATTTGGTGCCGTATAAGTAACCGGCCGTCATGCTCTTGTATATCAGCCTCTTGAGCTTGGGTGGTCGCAAACCACAACAGTGACCTCCCGCCATTCGGTCCAGGCAGCGCTTTTTCAGCCATGGAGATCTTGATCGATGCCTCTAGACTCGTGCATTACGGATCTGAACTTTTCTGACTTAACAACTGGCTCAAGACCTATAAGGATAGTGCTCGAAAAAGCAAAGAAATACGTACATACCTATTAGTTTCAATATTTTTTTTATTATATATGATTATTTTTTATTTCAACAAAGGTTTTTGTTTTCGTTTTTTTTTTGTAATACTATTCAATGAGTTACTTATACTGCTTAAATTTCGTCAAAAATAAGCTTCATTTTATATCGATTCAATCTATTTAAGACTGCGGATATCGAATTAACGAGCGGAAATACCAAAAACCCAGCAAACTTATACTATCATTGACGTTTACTTTATTGTAACTTGTGTCTGCTAATAAGAGTGGAACTAGATTAAACTAGATAAAAAAGAAATATGCATATAAAATAAAGTACGATGTCGTGGCGCAGGGGCACTGCGCGAGGCGATAAACACGACGGTCATGGATTCGATTTGCTCTCGGGGAAATTAAATATTTAACATTTTCATCTCGCTCTGCTACATAGGTAAGCTGCGGCGTGGAGGTCCCCAACTCAACACAGAAGTGGGGAACGGAAGTGTCCTAAGATGAACGGAGTGTCTTAACTAGTGTTAAGACACTCTTATGTCTCTAGGTTCTCTGCCTCTGCTGACCCGCCTGCGTGCGGGATAAAGCGTGAAGCTAAAATCACTTATTTATTATACAAATTGTTGTTTAAAAGATAAATAAACCTACGTAGATAATGTATTGTATATTTTAATAATAGGTAGAGAAAATAAGTGGCAGTAATCATATTGTTATACATTTAATACAATGTATTGGTAAATTATTAAGGTAAAATAATTTACACGCATTTGCTAATTGTGGCACACTTCCAGAAGAAGAGTTCGCGTTCCAGAAGTACAGGATCCGTGATAAATGCACCATACGATAGTAAATAAGCTATTGAAATAAAATAAAAAAAATTATTTCAGATTAATATCCATATCCATATAGTGCTAGTGCGTTAGTATTTTTTCTTTACTAACTATTAGTGTTATTTTTCATATGACTTACATATGTTAGTTATTAGTTAGTAATATAATATTTTATTTGGCCCATTAACGTTTCTATCCAATGTTTTTGAATAGAACAATCTAAGCGGGCCGCGATTGTCTTCAGAATGCTGTTGTGACTGCCCCTCATGCGCCGCAGAAAGGACGATGCTTTTTTCCACATTACAGCGTGGAATCAACCTATGCCTCCGCGAACATCCTTGAGGCGCTGCAGAACCGCGGCAGACTCAACAACATTCTGAAGGCACTATTATATAGCACACGTAGTGCGTCTCGACGCATATACAGATCACCCGAATAAAACGAATATTGAAACTACATAGTATTGCAAAAAATATTCTCAGCTGAAACGCTGATATCATTGCCTTCACCTGCAAGTAGACCGACCTTGACAAATTACAGTTAATTGTTCTAAATTTCGACTTCAAAATGTAAATAAATGAAATGATTATACGAAATGACAAGTAAAGTTTCTTTAAAAATGAATATTTATTTATCTTCTCTCGTTAAATATAAGTAAGCTTATGAGGCCGTAACTGAAAATGCGGTTGTGGGATCCATTACCATCCGGGAATTAATTATTTAATATTTTCATTTTCTTGCTCAGGTAATAAGGCAAAGCGTGGCGTTGAGTTCCGCCACTCAACAAACAATATTTCGAGAATTCGGCGAAAAGTAGAGATCGGAGTGTCTTAGCACTAGATTCGATGTGCCTACTCACCTGCTGTATGCGAGATACAACGTGAAGGTGAAAAAAAAACAAGTATTTTTTTTAAATGTATATCACCGTATTATAAAAAAAATGCTCTTCTAACAAATCATAACGCCATTTTCCTGCATTATTAGAACAAACACCAAACGTGCTCCGCTTAATTACTAAACTATTTCCCAGCGGCGTGAAAATTTTAATATAATATTTAGTTGGCAGCTGAACTTTGTGAGTCGAACTAGGTAATATGAAGTACAGTAGAGTTTGTAGATTCAGTGCGCACTTGGGTCTTGATTACAAGAGATCATACGATACAAATAGAGACCAGTCGTGGCGCAGCGGCACGAAGTGTGACTGTAAAACCGACTGGTTGTGGGTTCGATCCCCACTCGAGGAGATGAAATATTTACTTTAATTTATATTTCCATTTCTTCGCTCTGGTGTCGAGGTTAAGCGCGGCGTTGAGTTCTGCCACTCAACACGCAATGCTTTAAGAATTCGGCAGAAAGTGGGGAACGGAGTGTCTTAACACTAGGTTCCCTCTGCCTACCCTGCTGTGTGCGAGATACAGCGTGAAGCTGATTTAATTTTGATACAATACAAATAAGATTTTACACAGCTTAAATATTTGCATATATGGATATTCTTAGATAATTTATTAGATTTTAAAAATAAAAGATTATTATTTATAGTAATGTAATAATATATTTTAATGAAACAGTCTTTACTAGAAAAAAAATATTACTACTCTAGACGTAACCAGAGCAAAATGTGTTAACAATTTATTTATTAAATATCCACCGAAATAAACTTTGAATTCACAACCCTAAGTTAAATTTAAAATACGATGTCATGAATGTTGTAACCGTTCATTTTTATGTACTTCTTGGCGTACTAATAAAATTTTATTAAGACGTTATTTACTTTATCATAATAATAATAATAATATAATTTTACGAAATGCAATGTGAATGACCGCCAAAATAATAATTGACCGCATTTCAGAAAGTCCATTAACATGATGTTTTGATATTTTTTTAACCTTTCTCTCGTACGTTAGTTGTAGTCGTACTATTGTGTTGCTCGTTAAAAACCGATTTATTTAACTGTAGGACACGGTCTCAATGAATAGAGCCAAATTTAGGCGATTACCACTGGGTCAGGGTCCAATCGCTGGGTTATTTGAAAATTGCTGCTTTTTAGTACGTCTTTGTAATAGAATAATCATAAGTGTGCTAAAATTATGGAAAACATCTTTTATATGAATACAATTTTTTACCTAAGGCATCGCTTCGCAAACATAACGCATTAAGATTGAGACGTTATATGGTCTATAAGTCCTTATTTTGATAAATGGTCTATCCAATATAAAAATTTAAGGCCAGTCGTGGCGCAGGAGCACAAAGTGTGGCTGTAAAACGACTGATTGTAGGTTCGATCCATACTCGAAGAAATGAAATATTTAATTAAATTTATATTTTCATATCTTCGCTCTGGTGTCCACGCAAAGCGCGGCGTTAAATTCCACCACTTAACACGCAATGCGTTCAGAATTTGGCGGAAATGGGAGAGTGTCTTAACACTGACTGGCACACTGCAATATAAAAAATATTTTTTTAATTCTAGCCAGTATGTACGTAAATTCGTTTAAGTGAACAGACTTTTCAGCTTTATAATACTAATATAAATAGATTTTGTTACCATTATGATTACGATATATCACAATACACAAATTTCCGATTTAAATATTCATTTTTAAAATGCTATAATACATAACATAATACATAAGAACTTTTTCTTTTTAAAAGCCTTATAAGTTGGCAACACCCACACGTCCATATATTATATATATATTTTTAATGGCCTGATTTTGCGATGACAGGCGCAAAATAATCAGCCAGGTCCATATAATATTATAGTACAAACATCTACATAGAATAATGACATCTGTCATAACAAACTCAGCACATGTTATTTGGCATTGATTTTTCTTATAAGCAGATAGTTGTAAAAATATTATGATAAATTCTTT
>DWQW01007078.1:0-15460 GCA_018249695.1 Heliconius erato demophoon | reverse complement strand
ATATTTACTTAAATTTATATTTCCATTTCTTCGCTCTGGTGTCGAGGTTAAGCGCGGCGTTGAGTTCTGCCACTCAACACGCAATGCCTCCAGAATTCGGCAGAAAGTGGGGAACGGGAGTGTCTTAGCACTAGGTTCCCTCTGCCTTCCCGCTGTGTGCGGGATACAGCGTGAAGCTGAAAAAAAGGAGATTTTATGATTAAATTCATTTGTAAACAAAACAACAAGCGGCCTAGAGGCCGAAAATATTTTAAAGACCTAGAGGTCTTTAAAATATTTTGAAACAAGACTTTATATGTACTGGTACAAAATCAGAACGCCGATGTAAGTCAGTATAAAACGTTTAGAATCTTCTCACTTCACACAGCCATTTGTTATCGTGATTTAAGTTATATGTAAATTTTAACAGCTTTATTTCAGAATGGTGCTCTCTTTGGAAGAATCCAGTAGAATTCTCTATAAAGTTATGTGGCACTTTCTTTATGCCATGTATATAAAACAAAGTCGTTTCCACCGAAACGGTACATTTCATTTTTCAAAATATGCAACAGATTTCAATGCGGTTTTCACTGATAGTCAAGGTTTTAGAAGAATATTACTGTCAAACTGAAAATATTAAACATTTATAATGTGATGTTGAAAATAACCATATTACGTATAAACCTTTTTTTCTTTTTAAATTCACCCTGCATCTCGCATAAGCAAATTAGGTAGAGGAAACCTACTTTTGAGACACTACGTTCCCCACGCTAAGCCCAATTTTTAACAAGAGATATTCCTATGAAACTTTATTATAATAAAATTGAAAAATAAAAATAAATTTACTATTATTTCTTGCTAATGTAAAGAAATCAAACACCTCGAGGCTTTTACAGAACTTATATTTCTTCCAGAGTTAAATACTGTTAAGCTTGTACAATGTCTATCTTAAATTCTAATACAATATATCATTCCAGAGATTCTCTTTATTCTTCCGCTCCAAGTTTAAAAGTATATCTAATTATTATAAAATATTATTATATAGTTGTTATAATTTTTCGACTACATAAAGCGTCATTTTTATTAATGTTCTCTCTTGACAGTTCTATATTACTTCTTTCTATAAAACATATTTTTATTAAATAAAGAGGTTGATTTACATTTTTATAATAAATTATTGCGAATATTAAAACTAATTAATATAAAATCATTACACTAAGGTTTTATAAAAAAGTGTAATTAGATTTTTTAGTAATTTTAAGCATTAGTTAATTTGCCAGTAGGTTTTCTTAGGTGAAAATCTCCTTCAATGCTATCATTGCATTCTACTTGCCAATTATTACATAATGTTTATTCATTTATTTTATTTCAGCTTCACGCTGCATCCCGCACACATTGCCTGATAAGGGAACCTGGTAACCTAGTGTTACAAAGCTCAATTCCTATTGAGACACTTCCGTTCCCCACTCCCCGTCGAATTCTGTAGGCATTGCGTGTTGAGTGGCCGAACTACACGTCGCGTTTTGCCTCGTTACCAAAGCGCGTGAAATATTAAATATTTAATACTTCGAGTGGGAATGGAACCCACAACCTGTTACGCTTACATTAGCACACTCGTACCCCTGCACCATGACTGGCCATTATATTATGATTTTTTATTATATGCATATATTTATATGAATTCGTACCTACATACAACATTATTACTTTCTCGAATATAATATATTCGTAAAAGGGTCGGACGCAGGTGTTTATTTGTGCTAGTCAAATACATACGAGTATATCTTGATAGATTCCTTTGGAGTTTATTTATCATTATCAGCATTTTATTATTATACATTCCCCGCGTATAGTCGAATGTGTAAAGAAAACCTAGTGTTAAAACACACTGTTCTCTTTTGCCAGAACTAAAAGTTATGTTTTTTAAAGTCACTTTTGTATACCAGAATAAGAAAATTAAAATTATAGTTTATAGCGAATAAAAAAAAAGCTTCTTCAATTTCAACCTGATCCCATAATCAGAATATAACTAAAAGCAAACTCTCATCAAACTACCCTTGAAGTTAATCTTTTCCAATAAAAAAAAAACATTTAAATCGGTTGACGTGGTATTGAGGTATTCGTCCATTTGTTGCGCACGTATCTAATACACAAATTTTACACTTATATGATTTTCTCATCGATGCTATTGTCAAAAATGGACCAGATTAAAATGGGACTACATGGGAAGAACTAGTTTTCAAATAAAAAAAGAATTATTGAAATCGGTTCACGCAGTCAAAAGTTCGGAGCTAACAAATAAATAATACTGATACCTTCCTTCTCCTCAGAGCGACGAAATGAAAATATTAAATATTATTATATTTTTCCCTGAATGGGAATCGAACCCACAACGCACGCTTCTACCCCTGCGCCTCGATGGCCTCATTATGCTATCGACCAATTACAATTCAATTAATATAATGAATATGATATATAATATTCATTATATTATATAAATAGAAATTCCAGTCGAGAGTATGCACTGTATAGGATAGGTACATTTTAAGTAATAATTTATCAGAATTAAAAATATATATTTAAAGTGTATATTAGATGTAAGAAAAAAAATATGAATTTGAAAGAAATTAAATATTCAATTATAATAATGAGTTTAAATGTAACTTTTAAGACACTCCTTTCACATCTTTCCCAAAATAATTTAAATATTATATAATTACTACATCGAATAGGCATCAAACCCACAACCATCACGGTTACATTAACTCTTAAATCCCATAAAATGTAGATTTAAATAAAATTTCATAAATTATATATCCAATTTCAACATTTAGTTACACTATTGAGCAGAAATTCGATTGAACAATGGGATTTAGTAAAATTTCAATTAGCCCAATCGAAATAATGGTTGGATTGACGTGTTTGCTTTCATTAGAGGATAGCGGGTACTATTCCAAGGATTATTTCGAAAATGTATGCAGATTTCCTGTGATGAGCTCCAGTTACAAACGTAGAACTGTCCGTTGCTTGGATTTGTAGTGCATTTTCACTTGAAATATATGAATTCCTTCATTTTAGCAATAAACTTGTTCAAATTTATAATTAAATAGCAGTTAGTTTAGCCGTTTTTGAGGCCGGTCGTGGCGCAGCGGCACGAGGTGTGACTGCAAAGCCGACTGGTTGTGGGTTCGATCCCCATTCGAGGAGATGAAATATTTACTTAAATTTATATTTCCATTTCTTCGTTCTGGTGTTGAGGTTAAGCGCGGCGTTGAGTTCTGCCACTCAACACGCAATGTCTCCAGAATTCGGCAGAAAGTAGGGAACGGAGTGTCTTAACACTAGGTTCCCTCTGCCTACCCTGCTGTGTGCGGGATACAGCGTGAAGCTAATTTATTTTTTTATTTAATTAGTTTAGCACCTAGTATACAGCAGAATAAGCAGAAGCACTAAGAGGCCCGTGTTTATAAAATATTCTCAAAATCGATCTCAGACTTGAGAGCCGCTTATAAATACGTATTTCCATTTTCTGGTTAAACAAAGTTAATCGCCACTTGATATGCAAATCTCCTCCACTCGATCTTGAGAAAAATGATGACAGACGGAGAGACGAACAAACAGATGGACCGCTATACATCACTACATAAAAACATTCATCAAAATAATTCTACAAAAACCTTGAATATTTTACTTTATGTGAAGAGTCGCAAGTATCAATTATTGCCAAAATCAATATTCCTGAACTCTCGTACAATTCAAAGCCAAATGTTTCTCGTTAGTAAATATTTCGGCAGCTACAATCAAAAAATGTACTCGTTTGAGAGTGAAGATGATTTAAATTGAGTGTGAAATGCTTTATACACTTTGTAAATTTGTTTAAAAAGAAGAATAGTTCAAAAATTATCAATTTTCGGATAAAATTGAATGAATCCAATAAATAATAAAAATAAAAAAGTAAGATAAAATAGAAACCAGTCACAAGTGTGCGACTATAAACGTGACAAGTTATAGGTTCGATCCCCACTTGAGGAAATGAAATATTTAATATTCTCATTTCCTAGTTCGAAAACGAGGCAAAACGCGGCGTTGAGTACCACTGTACTACGACGCCTCCAGAATTCAGTGGAAAGTGGAGAACGGAGTATCTTAAAACTAGGTTCCTTCTGTCTACCCTACTATATTCGGGATAAAACATGAAGAAATTTATTTTTTAAATCAAATTTACAATCCATCCAAAAAACTGAAGTATTCCAGAGCGTCACCAATATATTAACTCATTCTAACCTTTTAAGTCCCCTTACACAGCACTTTTTAAGGCTCAAATCAAACAAAAGTGTATACTCCATCTACTCTGAGTGATTGCCGCGGGTCGATTTAACAAAATGCGTGCACGCGTAACCGGAGTACGTACAAAATGAATGGATGTGGTGTTTTTAATATTTTAGATCAGTATAATTTTGTTGTCAAATTTATAAGAATTATTAATTTATGTATGGATATGTATATTAAGCTTAGGTCACGTAACAAGCATGAGGACCCCACGGAGGGTATGTATTGGATGTTGACACTGGACGAGGCGAAAGCTAGCTTTATATTTAACGAAACCCCAAAGAATAAGAAACATCAGACAGCAAAGTATGTTTAATATGAACAATTGACGTAGTTAACATCTATACTTATATAATAAATCCGTAACGGATCTAATAACGGAAGATATATAAAAAAAATAATGTTATTGGGGGGCTTTATATTAATATAACCCAATACAATGATTTTTAATTAAAAAAAAAGTGAAGAAAAACAATGATTTTTATTTTTTTTGTTTGTTTGTATGTGCATTTGTTCACGTTAATATTCGAAACGGCTTAACCGATTTAAATACAATTATCTCTATTGTATTTTGGAAAACTTCCCTTAACATTTAGTGTTGATTTTATTTTAATCGGTTGTAGAATGTAAAGAATGTGATAATATGTCAATATAAAGAGTTGCATACTACAATATTGCCATAAAATAAGTGATTTATTGAATTGTTTAAACTTTAGTTATCAATGAATGCGGCTATTGTGTGTATGCGGCTATTGTCTTTAAGATGATAATGCTATATAGGATCACGAAAGAAATTGAGATGAGAAAATAAATAATTGTGTAGTACAAGCGGGCGAGGCCACGCGGAGGCCACCAGTCTATACACAAAAAGCTTAAATAAATCAAAAATATATATATATATAGTCGTCTCCATATATTGCTGTATTCGTATATCACAAAGGTAAAAGTAAAGTGACTTGACAAATACAGGGTATTATTAGAACAACGCCCGCTATGGAGCCAAATGTGCCGATTTGTTACCCACTTATGTAGGTAGGTACGTGTGTGCCGTACACCTTTTCAAACTTGCTATGTGGAATACATAGCCTTTTTGGGCTACCTCTGCTTTAATCCTAAGTATTTTGGCTTTGCAACGAACACCTTATAAATGAAAATTTTAACTTTTCATCCTGCGCAAGGATGAAAGCCTAGATTCTATAAGCTTCAAGGCGTAATAGCACAGCGTGTGACTATAAAAGCGATGGCTATTGGTTCTAATCTTACTCGAAAAAAGGAAATTTTAATTTCTTCAACATCGTAACAAAATGATTTATAAATACTTTTTCACTGCTCACAACACAAAATCCATAAAAATTTTATTAATTCGATTTTTTATAGCTTTTTCTTCTATATGGTAGTAGAGTATTAGGAAATTCCGTTTGCCACATTTATGCTTAAAATCGACACATATCGTGAAAAGTGGCGGAACTCAACGCTTTGTCTTGTTACCAGATTGAAGAAATGAAAATAATGCATTACTCTGAGTAGGAATTGAACCCTAAAAATAGGATACATTTACTAAGTTTTTATTTCTTAGTGTAGAAGCGGTCATAAGTGTACCCATTATTTACAATCATACACAACCTCCTCTACAGTCTCAGATAGAGGAGATAGAGGAGCAGGATTTGGACAGTGACAATGATAAAAGAATGCTATCCATTCGAATAAGATTTATATAATAAACGTATTCGAATCGAATCGAATTAAATTTAAATTATTAAACTGTCGTTAAATTTAAATTATAAATTTAATTAAACTGTAGAACTTATAAAGATTCGATAGTTTTCCATTTTCCTCCGTATGTTCCTTAAATGTGCTACTTAGATAATTTTGAGAAAAATAAATAGTGCATTGAACATTTTAATTATATAAAAAAATCGGTTAAGTGCGAGTCGAACTCGCCCAACGAGACTTCCGTACCAATTTCAGAATTGTAGATCAACGGGAAGTACAACTTTTTAAAATTGACAAATTCAATTTTATGGGTATATGCATGCAGTTTGTATGAAATAAACTACAAATATAAGTTTGTAATCATTTATTCTATAAAATACCTACAAAAATTAACGTTTAGAATTTTTTCCCTACTTTGTATTGTAAGTTGTCACTTTGTGCAAATTTCATATCTATAGAGGTCCTCGGGAACTACACTATAGGTTTTGATTACGCGAATTTCATAAAAAATGCAGCAAAATCGATGCATCTGTAATGCTCGTATCTTTTGATTACATCGACTTAGAAGCTGGATTTTTTTCTATGATTTAAGGGACCACCGATTTAAATATATATTAGCTTAATAGTTGTGTATATCTTGACAGACAGACGTTCTGTAGTGATCTTATAAGGGTTCCGATTTTACCACGCTGTATCCACATAGCAAGGTAGGAATAAGGAACCCAATGCTAAGACTCTCCGTCCCCATTTTTGCCGAATTCTGTAGGCATTGCCTGTTGAGTGGCGGAACTCAACGCCGCGGATTGTCTCAACACCAGAGCGAATAAATGAAAATATTAAATATTTCATTTCGTCGAGTGGACATCGAATTCACAACCAATATACAGTCACACACTTGTGCCCCTGCACCACGACTGGCCCAAGTGACTATCATAAGTGCCATAAAAATATATCATTGCCCTTTTCTATTACTCTAGGGCGAATAAAATAAGAGAACTATCAGGATTTAAACTCACTACTATAGCTTTTCAAGAACTGTGCCACGATAGTGTCAATACATGAATACAATAAAGACATAAAGACATGATCAATTTTCATTATATTATATTACTAGTTTGTCATTGTAATTAAAGTAGCCGTCGCCGTACACCGTCTAGAGAATGTTGTTAAATGATTAATGTAATATTATTATTCTCACTATTACGTGACACTTTGTTAATAATAATTTTGACAGGTTATCTGAACTAGGCTGAGGTCACAGGTTTGATTTTTATAAAGAAGTTTATGTATATAGAGATATATGTTGTGATTATCCTATATACTATATATTCCAACTTAGGCAATATTTCAAGTTTTACCAAAATCTATCCATGCGTTTCTGTAGGGAACTTTTGTTTCGCCATTCAACACGCATATCTCAAAAACTGGGAGGTAAGTCGGGAACGGAGTGTCTTAACACTAGGTTCCCACGGACTATCCTGCTATAAGGATGATATAACTTGAAACTATAATATTTTTTTTTTTTGTGTAAATTCTTGAGTAGGGTCTAATTTACAATACAAGCCAACTGCGCCAAGCAAAACATAAGACAGATGACCATTTCATACATATGTAGATAGGTGCAAAAAACCATACTATTCAAGCAATGGCACACTCGTCTGTTCACGACGTTATTTATTAGCTTAACGGCTTAGCATAACGAGAGCTCTTATATCTTGACGGTCCGATTTTATTATTGCACTTAGACTTCTTGGCATTTTTTTTATTTTTCCCCTGTATCTCACATATAGTCGGATAGGCAGAAGAAATATAGCGTTCCAGTCCGCTCCACGGCTGCAAGCCGAGGTTCGAGTCCCACAGGGCACACACACAGGCAGCCACATAGTGCTTGCATTTTTCCAGGGACAGAGTACCCTCTCCCCTACCCACCCGGTGACGCTGTAAAAACCAGTAGCAGCAGTAGCACAACATTAACAACAAAAATTTTCGGAATATTGAGTATTAAGTGGTGGTAATTCAACGCCGCATTTTGTCAACTCACCAGCGCAGTTATATGATAATATTTTTTCCCCGAATAGGAATCAATCTCAAAACTGCCGCGTTTACAGTTAGACGCTATGCCGCTGCGCAATGATATCCGCAATGGTTTGACTATTGAAAGTTAAGTCAGAGAAGACGAAATATTTTTTATACTCATTTTTCTTAAAGGCCAGCTGTGGCGCAACGGCACAAAGTGTGACTGTAAAACCGACTGGTTGTGGGTTCGATGCCCACTCGAGGAGACGAAATATTCACTTAAATTTATATTTTCATTTTTTAGCTCTGGTGTCGAGGCAAAGCGCGGCGTTGAGTTCTGTCACTCAACACACAATGCCTCCAGAATTCGGCAGAAAGTGGGGAACAGAGTGTCTTAACATTAGGTTCCCTCTGCCTACCCTGCTGTGTGCGGTATATACCGTGAAGCTGATTTATTTATTTTATTTTACTTAAAACGCCCAAAAATGTACGAATTTGCAAATTTCATCACTGTAATAGCTCATTTCATTTCAGAATATAAAAAATATTTCAAAGTGCCCCTATTAGGGTGAATCCATCTCGTATCTAATAAAGGAATGAAAAATATTTACTTTTTGTTCTTTACAATATCGCTATGAATATTTATTTAAGACTGTATGTAATTATAATGACATTCGCTTTTGAAATTATATTTTTAGTTTAGTACAACGCTGTTCAAAACACGCTTTTCTATTTCGAAGTTTACAGATTCAAATTCAAAGATTAAATTAATCGTGGACAAGATTTGATTATTCTTCTAGGTCTTAATATAATATGATATAACGCAATGCTTAAAATTTGAAGGATCCAGGAGGGCTCAATATTGGAGCCCTTCAAAGGTTACTAGTACCAAATTGTAATTTTTTGTACACGGTAAAAGTGTTTTTTTATAATTTCACTGAACTTTATCTGTTTGTATCTTTTTTCTATTGCATAATGTTGTTAGGAAAAATAATGATAAAAGAAAAGGTAAATATTAAACATATTTAATAAAAATGTATATTGTTTTAATTAAGGAGCCATGTTTAATTCGTATTATTTAATTCGTTAATCTCAGGATACGACTTCAACTGGCACACCGCCAGGTACATTAATAACCGTTTTAGGGTTGCTTGGTGGGAATAATGTAGGGAAATTATACAGGAAATCTATTTAGTAAGAGGTTAATTAGAGGAAATTTATATATTTTGTTATTATTAATGTATAAAAGATCGTTTTGGCGCAGCAACACAGTTTATGACTGTAAGTTAATGGTAAGCGATCGCCCTAAGATGAAGGGTGGCGTTAGGTTCCGCCAATCTCAACATGTCTGGAAAGTTGGGTAGAAAGTGGTTAAAGTAATTTCTTAATATCACTTCCCTCTGCCAACTAGGCTAGTATGGATTCTATTTTAAATAAATATGCACTAAGGGAGGATTACCTAAAAAACTGAAAAAACTAATTTCTACGTTTTATAGTTTGCACTAATGAAATTGGGTGCTGATAATATATTTTTTTGGAGTAATGACGCGTAACTGCGCCAGTCTGTCTGGCTTCTCTTTTTCTCACGCATACGCAGGTAGATTCCTTCTTTCTCATTTAGGACCTACAGCGCTGGCCATATATCGGACGGGCGCTTCTCTCACCACTTTTCGCACGAAGAGGCTTTAGCTCCTCTGTTCAAGCTTCAAGCATGTTGTAAATTTCAAGACAGCTTGTTGAGTAGCGGAGCTTAACGCCGCGTTAGTTCATTTTAGTCAATAAACATATTAGTGAGTAAAGATTTTATTTTACTTACAAATAAAAAAAATATATACGGAACGTCTTTGTGATAAAACAATCGTGGATTTTATATATTTTTGAGTTTGAAAAGTCAGCGAAAACCGCTTAATATGAAAATATCAGTACACCGATCTCTCTGAAATGAGAATACTTAAATACGCCTCAAACTTCATGGTACAGTAGTTATATGTTTATTATTCACGATGTATTGGTTTTTTTTCAATTAATTATGGTGGTACAGAGTTTCTTCTTTGATTTTACAAAAAAAAATGAAAATTTTTTACTCTATTAACTTATGAGGATATGACATTCTGTTTTATTGTTGTGCGGTTTGGTTCCTATTTGCTTTCTTTATTATAAAAATAGAAAAAAAGATAATAGTATATCTTCATATCCTTCATTTCGTAATATAAAAAAATAACTTATCAGTCCGTGGATTTACCCATCTGGTGCCCATCGCGTTCAACCCAATTAAAACAAAAAGTTAAAATTAGCGAGCGTTATGTAATCGATTCCTATACTAAAATGTGGCGTTGAGTATCGCCATTACTCACGCGATGTTTAAAAAATTGGAGGAAAAGTGGAGAACGGAGTGTCATAACACTAAATTCCGTATTCCTACCCTGCTACATGCGGGATACAGCGTGAAGCTATGAAAAAAAGCAAAATCTTGCATAATCTCGTAGCGTCTAATACAATCTTGTCGTATCGTATAATAAATATACCAAGTACAAATGAAGAAGTTGTCAAGAGACGTTGAGGGCAATTACTGTTGGCGCGAACTTGAGAACGACTTGAACATGAAGTATTCTGGGAGCAATCTGTAAATAAATTAAGTATTCAACCGTTGTATTTCTAGTATTTTTTTTCTTAGTTTCACGCTGTATCCCGTATTTGGTAGGGTTAGCAAATGGATCTTAGTTTTAAGAAGTTTCCCAACTTTTTTGCCCAATTTTTGAGACATTGCGTGTTGAGTGACGGAACTCAACACCGCTCTTTTTCTTGTTACGAGTAAGAAAATGTAAATAATTAATTACTCCGAGTGGGAATCAAATCCACGATCGTCACATTTACAGTCAGACCCTGTGGCGCTGCGCAATAACGAACTCAATTTAAGTTTTATCATATTTCTAATTCATTAATCAGTAGGAGTAGGTAGTGAGAAACATTTTATTATTTTTCACCATTTTCCAGATATTTAAAAGAGAGAGAGAGAAATTACGAATTGAGTGTAAGCACGATTTTACGGATGCAACTCCCATTCGAAATGTTTATTTTAATTTTCATATTAATTTTCCTCGTAGCAGAACAATAAGAAGGGATTTCCGGAAATTCTTACAAGGAAAAACAGAGTTTTAAATATATTTGAAATTTTATAGCACACGAAGAAAGTGGAATTTCCTAAAATTTGTGTAAGAATGAAAAAAGGAGATTTTACGTTGTAAATAGCCCACGCAAGCAAAGTTACTTGCTTCAAGTCTATATTCTATATTCGGCGTAAAGTGGAGAGCGGAAGTGTCTTAATCGGAACGGAGTGTCATAACATCAGATTCCCAGATTCCGAGGAACACTGCTATGTGCAGGATACAGCGTAAAGCTACAAAATAAAATAAAAAGAAAGTGTTGTATATAAATCATCAATTGTAATAAAATTTATAACAAAACACAAGAAATTAATACAAATTTAATAAATTTTTAATCAATTCAAAAGTTTTCGATTGGTGAACGTGTAATTTAATGAATGCCAATTTAAATTTGATTCAGATTTCGAAGTTTCAAGTTCTCGACTAAATAAAGAGGGATTGACAGTAATTATTAGGAGGGAATATTCATAGACTTGTTTAGTACATAGTAAATGAAAGGTAGTGGGTTCGATTAAAAAGTTTTCTTTTATTTTAGCTTCACGCTGTATCCCCACATAGCTAGGTAGAGGGAGTCTGGGAACCTAGTGTTAAGACACTCCATTTCCCACTTTTTGCCGAATCCCCGAGACATTGAGTGTTGAGTGGCGGAACTCAACGCCGCGCTTTGCGCACCAGAGTGAAGAAATGAAAATATATACATACTTAATTTTCTCGAGTGGAGATCGAACTCCCAACTACTTTATTGTCACATACTAGTGCCCCTGTATTGAAAATATTTGGTAGTAATAATTTTATAGATTGTTCCGAAATATTTACTTTGACAGATTGCCGTGGCTTTTTCATAAAATGCTCTGTGGCTCTTCAATCCACACATGCTATGAAAGAGCCACTTTCTCTCTTTTTATAAAAGGTAAATTTAACTACGAAAACGTTATTTTATCGAAATGTAAGTACGTCGAAAACTATTAAACAAAGCCCTGATTTATATATACATAAATCGTATTGTTGTATCGTAGTCTAATTAGTGATATCGAATACGGAAGTATCTAAATGACGAACGAAGTATCTTATCACTAGGTCCCTATGTTCCCACTGTCTACCCTGCTATGTGCGGGATACAGCGTGAAGACTAAACTTTCTCCCAAGTAGAGATTGAGCACACAACCGTCACATGTGCAGTCAAACGCTTCACTGCGCCACGACAGCCTTTTTTATATAGTTAGATGTAAAAGTGAATGGTGAATGGAGCATCTTAGCACTAGGTTCCTAGGTTCCCACTGCCTACCCTGCTATGTGTATAAGATAAACCGTGAAGCTGAGCATTCCTCCGTAGAGGATTGAACACACAACCGTCCGTACAAACGCTCCACTGCGCCACGACGGCCTCTTTTATATTGTTAGATGTAAACCAAATATTTATATTTTAACCAAGCCGGACAGTAAAACAAAGTTGTTTATTGCATCTAAACTTTAGATTCGTTAGCGGACTTTATAAGTAAAGTGACAGTTTCATGTGGAATATTTTAACATAAATCGGGGGCTATATTCTCTAACTGACATAACTTACTTTTGTTATAGAATTAGAATTTGTTTGGACAGCGCTTTATACTTAAATGTATTACCGTAACTTTACAATGTAAGATTGAGTTTTAGTTTTGAGTATCTATCTGTATTGTCTTGTTTTAGCTTCACCATGTATCCTTTAATTTTTTTTCTCCACTTTCCACCCTAATTCGAGACATTACGTGTTGAGCAGCGAAACTGAACACTGCACTATATCCTACCAGAGTAGTAATCTAACCCACAACCGTGGCGTTTATAATGGGACGATCCCATTGCGACCTCATTATACTACTTAGATTTTATATTTTAAAAAAATACTAGCGGTATTTGAACCTGCACCGTTTACACACTTAAGACCGGTATATGTACATATATGTATCAATCTGACGGGGATCCTGAGACTTTCTTAAGGTATAATAAAAAAATGCTATCAAATATTTTCAACACTTTTAAAATTGTACTTCACATTTATAAAGCATGCTAATTATAAAAATAAGATTTAACAAATTTATTGCTATAATTAATTTAATTACTTAAATACTTATGTAATTCGACGTAGTTTGATAATAACTTATTGTCAGAGCGCTTAGTCAGTTGACAAGGACGGGCGGGTATTCAAATAAATAACGTTAACAATACCTTCATTTTTAAGTAGGTTTTAAAAAAAATCATGTCTGATACATACTATTTCTGAAACGGATTTTTTTTAGCTTTATGCTGTATGCCATACAACTTACTGTTAAGACACTCCTTATGCCATTCAGACACTTTAGTCTTCCAATATCCGCCGATTATTTTAGGCATAGAGTGTTGTTTGATTAAATTCTATATCATTGCCTGGTAACCGGGCGAAGAAATTAAAATAATAATTGTTTCATTCCTCAGAGCAGGAATCGAACCTACAACCGTCGCGTTTCCTGTAGCACGCATGTCCTCTTGTGCCACGACGGCCGAAATGGGAAAACATAAATATTGGGGAAATTTAATAAGGAATTCAATTTGGAGTATAATAAAACTGATTTCTTATGGTTTCGGAAACATACTTAGAAAATACGTTTATTATTGCGTTTTTAGGAATATATTTTCTATTTGAATATGATCGTAATGTTCTTTGAGGGAGTTAATTATTTAATTTTTCATTTACTCTATCTGCGCAATAAGACAAAGCGCGGCGTTGAGTTCCGCCCTAAGGGGCGTGCCTAAGGATGTTAAGACACGCAATGCCTCCAAAAATCCGTCCTCTGGCAGAAAGTGGGAAGAGTAGTGTTTTAACACTAAGTGTCACCTGGACTTTCTTAGGAATTAAATATCGATATAATTTTCTGTAGCTATAAGACTAGTTTAAGTGGCAGATAAATATACTGTTGATTAGCTGATAAAAATGAAAAAGTCAAAAAAAAGTTTAGACCACGTGTCTGTAGTATTTAGTTAAAACTATTAAATAAAAGTCACTAAGTTTCTTCTGCCTACCCTGGTAAAAAATATATAGCGTGAAGCTGAAAAGAAAATTAGAAAAAGTCACACATAACTTTTAAAATCAATGATTATATGATTTACCAACCACTATTGCGGCGTTGAGTTCTGCCACTCAACATGCAATGCCTCCAGAATTCGGCAGAAAGTGGGCAACGGAGTGTCTTAACACTAGGTTCCGTCTGCCTACCCTGCTGTGTGCGGGATACAGCGTGAAGCTGATTTAATTTTTAATTTTACCAACCACTAGCATACTAAACATTTTTTGAAATTAAACTCTTCTTAACTATACATAAAAAAAATACATTCTATCAAGCATGAATCTCTCACTTTTTCAAAAATGGACCTATTTTACTTTCAAAATAAACGGTCCATATTATTTACCGTAATCGTAGAATAAAGACAGATTTCACCTCGTTTTTCACAGAACTTTAAAAGCTTTAAAACTCTTTTATAGAAAATCTGCGAAGTAAAGAATATTTTCTTTAACGTCCAAAATTATTTGATTTGTTACAGTATTGATATATAAGTAAAAATAAAATAAAATTAAGAATTTAGAGGGAACCTAGTGTTAAGACACTCCGTTTCTCACTTTCTGCCAAATTCTGTGGACTCTGCATGTTGAGTGGCGGAACTCAACGCCGCTCTTTGCCTCGACACACGAGCGTAGATATGAAAACATATATATGTAAATGAATATTTCATTTCCTCGAGTGGAGATCGAACCTATAACTACTCGCATTTACAGTCATACTTTGTGCCTTTGGGCAGAGGGAACCTAATTATAGGGGAAATATAAATTTAAGTAATTATTTCATCTCCTCGAGTGGGGATCGAACCCACAACCAGTCGGTTTTACAGTCACACTTTGTGTCCCTGCGCCACGACTGTGAGTATTATATATTATTATAAATATTACGTAATAATAACGTAACTGTTTAAGTATATATTTTTTTGTTTTTATTTTTAATAATTAGGTATATGCATTTACCAGCTTCACGCTTTTTCCCACATAAGAAAATAGAGCGTATGATCAAGACACTCAGTTCCCCACCCATCGCCCAATTTTCGAGACATCGCGTGTTCGAGACATCGTGACATAACTCGACGCTGCGCTTTATTTACCAGAACGCGGAGACGAATAATTTTACTATAATTATTCTCCTGGATCGAACCCACTATTAACACGTTTACAGGCAGATGACTGTCCCACTACGACACGT
>DWQW01007077.1:0-15462 GCA_018249695.1 Heliconius erato demophoon | reverse complement strand
CAACAAAAATTAAATAAACACACTAAAGTCATAAAAAAACCGAGTTTTTATACGATGATACAATCTATCTGTAAACGGCGGTGGTGCAGTGCAATTGAACCCCAGCTGTGACCGCAACTGGTTTTTACTTATATTATGTTTTACGTAACAACTACGTGGTTGCTGACAAAAATAATAAATAAAAAAAGTAGAAATGGTGGTCATGTACCTTTTAGTTTAGGTTGTTCAGTGGTAATTGATGCTGGTAGGAGGGGGTTCTATTTAGATCGCGGCGCGGCGGTGTTTATTTTATTTTAACTATTACTGATGAACGCCCTCTCTATAAAAGTGGTAGTTCATATAAATAGTTTGTTTATGTTATTTACAAAATGTGGATTAACGTTCCTACTGTTGTTTTACGATTTGAAACAGCTTATTGTAATTTCTATAGTTAGAAATATCTATATAATATAAATTAATTATTATCTAAGATACTGTATAAAATGTTTGAATTTTAATGTAATTACTAAAATTATTATAAATTATTTAAAATCTTGATTTCTTTGCATTGGTAAAGAGGCAAAGCGCGGCGCTGTGTTGCCTCTAGAATTCGGCGGAAAATGTCAAAGGGAAGTATCTTAATGAGAACGAAGAGTCTTAACACTAGGTTACCTATGCCTACCCTGCGACGTGCGGGATACAAGTTGAACCTAAAAAAATAGTTATGTTTTTAGTTTTTCGACTAATTTAAAATTCAAAATTAAATTATTAATAATGCTGCACAGTAATGTAATATATAATACAATAGGCATATATTTTGTTGACTGGTGTGTTTAAAGCACTATAAAATTTAACTAAAAACCTTGTATATATTGTATGAGGTTCCATCTGGTCCCGGGAGGCGAGGCGCGGTCTTCATTTACGGATGCTCCGTAACGGTTTGTTTGGGCAGGTGGCGCACACTGCTTGACGAGACGGGAAGGTGTTAAACGGGCACTAACTGCACTTCACTCTCACCTCTGTCACACTGGAAATATTACTTTTCTGCTTTTCAAGATGAGATATCTCTCATATACAAATTATTTTATTACTAAGAATTTAATTTAATACGTAGGTATTGATATACAGAGCTTAACGTCGCGAGTTGTCTGTCTTAAAATACAATCATTAACCTAAACTTGAACCTAAACCATCCTGTGTACACTCAGATACAGCGTCCCAATAGTTGCTCAGAGTATTTTATATATTATATAATGCTTATCAATACAAACTAAATTGGAAGCTCGATAAACATCGGTATTACAACGCGGATGGAGCTTAAATGCAGTAACGTGATAGCCCGATAGGCCACGAGTCACGAGTCATGACTCGCGAGTCGCGACACCCGATACTCCCTGATCGTCCTTCCATCTGCGATGACTCGGAAAATAGCATCGCGTGTATAGAGTGTTAGTTCTTTGTCGATTCTCCTCACTCGACTCGTATGCGGCATCGAGCCAGAGGTCGTTGCCCCCTGGTGGTGGTTATCTGTGGGTGCATGCCCTTTGTGCGGCGCTGGTGTCTTATATGATGTTCGAAATAGAGAATTGGTGCATTTGAGTAGTGTCTGATTGCGTAGATGCGAGATATTTTTGAGGGTGTAATTTTCATTTCCACCTCCTTTTCTCTATTTAGTAAAATAAAGAGCGGCGTTGAACTCCGCTGCGAGGAATGAAATAAGGTTCTGCCTATTTCGCCAAACACGTAAAACGCGTCAAAAAATTTTAAAAGAAAAGACCTTTGTTATACACATATGTAAATGAGGAAGCGTACAGTATTTAAAACTACAGCGGTACAACGGACGATAAGGCAACATAGAATTGTAATCGATATAGGTATGTAGTTCTATTCCCGGAATGCCACAATGCTCGGTCGCGCCTGTTAATTACGTATTGTCGACTTCAGTGGAACATGGCGCAGTGCGTGCTCGATGCGCTCAGTTTAATGGGTTTATTGACTGACGTCGATAGCGAATGGTTTCTATCTAATAATTCTGTGAGGCCGTCGTGGTGTGGCGGCAGCGTGTGTGGATGTGATCGCAGTGGTTGCACGTTCGATTCCCACTCGGGGCAATTGTTATATTTAAATACATGTGTGATATAATCAAGTTTACGCTTTATGTAGAGGGAAACTAGTATTAAGATACTCCGTTCTCTACTTTCGTCGCCGATTTTCCGAGGCATTGCGTGTTGAGTTGCAGAACGCCACTCAACGCCGCGTTTTGCCTTTAATTCAGAGAAAGAAAATGAAAATGTCAATCGAACCCAAAACTGTCGCATTTATAAATAATCACACGCTCGTGCCACTGCGCCACAACAACTTCGTTATGATTATATGTAAATTATTTTCATGTCTCTGCTCTGTCTCTGATAAACAAAGCACAACGTTGAGTTCCGTCAACAAGCTATGTCTTATTTAATACTAGGTTCCCTCTACCCAGCGTTTATTACCCTATTAGACTAGTAAAAGCGTAAAACTTATTAAACTTATAGATAAGCTGTGCTGAGTTGCACATCTTTGGCCTTGCCACTTTTATCTTTTGTAAGAAAATAATGAAAAAAAGGTATAACTAGCTCAGTTCTAAGTTTGGAACTTCAAAATGATGAATTCTTATTACTATGGCCATTGCCTAATAAAAATTAGAATACAGAGTAAGCCACCGCCGCCGCCACCAGGGCAGCATGGGCGGCACGGCGCTCGTGCAGTATCTGCAGTGTGCACTGATAAGCTATCAGCGCGCCGCCGCGACCGCCCCCGCCCCCCACCGCGCCCGCAACAATGGCTGCGCGACTACTG
This sequence comes from Heliconius erato demophoon, assembly GCA_018249695.1. Classification (NCBI taxonomy): domain Eukaryota; kingdom Metazoa; phylum Arthropoda; class Insecta; order Lepidoptera; family Nymphalidae; genus Heliconius; species Heliconius erato. Next base: position 12,648 of record DWQW01007077.1, on the reverse strand, counting down.
CCGACTCATGATCGCCTGGTACATTTTCAGTAGGCGCGACGTGAAAAACGTTTTCCACGGTGACGTCACAATGGCGTGACGCTACTTAGTTATTACACGTTAACGCTTGCGTATTTATTGTTTAATGGTTTATTTTTAAGTATTTAGTTATTTATATAAGGGCTTCGACCGCGTTTCGTACATATATTCTATTTTCTTTTTTTAGCTTCATGCTGTATTCAGCACTTAGCAGGGAAGGCAGAGGGAACCTGGGTACCTAGTGTTACGACACTTATTCCCATTAAGACACTGCCTGTGTTCAGTGAGGGTGTTCAAGGCCTCGCTTTGCCTTTTTTATTAGATAGGGCGAGGAATTCCCCGATTGGGAGTCGAACCCACAACCTGTCGCGTTTACACGCGACGCCCGCTTGCTCCCCTGCGCCACGACAGGTCTCATAATAATTATAAATAATTAATTGTTAATTAATAAATTATAGTTATAAATATATAAATAATTATATAGCTATTGAGGCCAGGCCGTCGATTCGTGGCGCAGCGGCACGAGATGTGACTGTAAAACCGACTGGTTGTGGGTTCGATCGCTCTGGTGCCGAGGTTAAGTACGGCGTTGAGTTCTGCCACTCGACACGCAATGCCTCCAGAATTGGGCAGAAAGTGGGGAACGGAGTGTCTTAACACTAGGTTCCCTCTGCCGGCCCTGCTGTGTGCGGGGTACAGCGTGAAGCTGATTTTTTAATAAATTATATAAACAAATTTAGTGTTGCCAGAGAAGATTTGTATTCTCCACATAAATGTCATTTGTAGAGTACTGGTCGTATGTTGGTTTCACGAAAGTTATTAGTGAGAAAAATGTTTTTATATAAATTATGAACCAAGTGCGATTAAAACTAAAAAAAAAACATCTCAAAATCTATTTATGGTAACGAAATGTAGGTCAAAAATAGAATTCGCTTTAGAGCGCTGTGTTTATTCCAAAGCAACATGCACGAGAGACTTGAGCTGCCTTACAAAATTATTCATATATGCATTTCAAAGGTAAATTTTTCATATTAAAATAGTATTGCAGACACTTGCCAAAATGTTAAAAATAGGTAACTGAAGGCGGGGCCGTCGATCTGGGTCGCGCCTGCATTGCGTCGGTCGCGGGTTCGATTCGGGGCTCGCCCTCGCCAGTTGCTGGGCGGAATTAGGTCGAATCCGCAGTGCGTCGCCGCGAGGTTTGCACCGATTTGAATGCACTTTACTAAGTTTACCTCCTAATAGGTCTTACTGTGACCTAAATGTGACCTCGTGTGTGAGCGGGTCTCAGTTGCTGTATTTACTAATATACTATGCGAAATTAAACTATTTAGGACACCAGCCTATGTAATATACAGTTTATTGCTACTTTATATAAATTTATAATATTAGGCACCATAGCATCGTAGTGTAGTTTGGACTCTCAAATGGAATGTGGGTTCAAATGCAACAATTCTTCTCAAATAGATATAAGGTAATGAAACAGGAATTTCTTGAAACTAAGTTTGCACGACTGAGGGCAGTCGTTTGCTCAGCGGTACGAAGTGTAACTGTAAAACCGACTGGTTGTGGCTTCGATCCCCACTCAAGGAGATGAAATATTTACTTAAATTTATATTTCCATTTCTTCGCTCTGGTGTCGAGGCTAAGCGCGGCGTTGAGTTCTATCACTCAACACGCAATGCCTCCAGGAAAAAGGGGAAACGGAGTGTCTTAACACTAGGTTTCCTCTGCCTACCCTGCTGTATGCGGGATTTAGCGTGACGCTTAAAAAAACAAAGATATTTAATCGTTTATTATTTTATAGGCTGTAATAAAAAATCTTATATGATATGATATGCGGTAATTCCCGCTTTTTGTTTTTGAAATGATACACATCAGTTGACACTTAGACTTCCTTAATCATTTAGTAAATATTATGCCAATCATTTTTGTGAAATTGAAATGAACTTAATCGACTTCACGCTGTATCCCACGTATAGCAGTGTACACAAAGGGAACCTTGTTTTACTCTATCAATATCGATTCGAATTGCGAAACCGAATTAACTAAACCCGTAGTGTAGTGAGAGTATTAGGCTCAATTGTCTGTACTCTGTAGGTACTCTGTAGGTATCCGCCAGGGTCGTCTATTTGCGTAGCGGCGTGTCGGCGTGGGCGAGGGGAGCGCAGTGGAGGTCGAATCACTTGCATCCGCGACTATGGCGAGAGGTGGATCGTAACAGAGACTCCTGCAGCCAGCTCATACAAACAATCGATCATACACACAAATTGAATGGATAGTAAAATGGATATTGAGTTTTGTATGTAACTTTTAATTTGCTTTTGTTTGATTGATTTGAAAATACCTTTTTTTTGATACAAAGCAAGTAAATATAAAATAAAAAAAAAAATATAAAATATGTTCGGGTTTCTTTAGGAAAACTAGACATTTCCATATAAGGATAATGTTAGGGTTACACTTAAGTATTTTTCTTTTGTTTTTAATAATTTCTTTGTAAAAAAATAATGATAAATCAGTAATCAGTTGTAAAATTAAAAGCGTAGTGTGTATTTTCCGTTCTTATCACTCGAGGACGCGAGCAAAGCGGGTTTTAAATGTATTTATCTTGAGTGTTTGGTAAACAAAATGATAAGGAATTATATGTATTGTAAATTAAAAAAGCCAGTTTCACGCTTTTACCCGCTTAGCAGGGTAGCAGGCAAGGGGAAGTGTTGGGACACTCAGTTCACAGCTTTCTGCCAAATTTTCGAAACATTGTTTATTGAGTGACTGAACTCTATGTTGTGCTTCGTCTATTAGAACGGGGAAAATGGAAATTCACCTGAATAGGGATCGAACCTATGAATGTCGTATTTATAGTGACGCTGTCCCACTACGACACGATGACGGCCTTGTTTCATACATTATAGAATAGATATCCAAAGAGAAAACGCTCGACAATATTAAATTTTTTGGAAACGCTAAATTACAGTTTATAAATTAAAAGTTCTTGTATTAGCTCTAACGTTATCGTATTTTGTTGACGCACATTAATACCGCAAAATGTCGTTGATAACAAAATATGCCATTTTTTTGTAAAATAACAGAGTTTTAAATAGCTATATTTAATGAAAAGTGCTGTATCTATAAAACGGCAAGAAAATCATTTTTGTTGTATGGGAACCCATTTAAATATTAATTTTATTCTGTTTTTTTTTTAGTATTTTTTGTTATAGCGGCAACAGAAATACATTATCTGTGATAATTTCAATTGTCTAACAGTCACGGGTCGTGAGATACAGCCTGTTAGCAGACGGACGGACGGACAGACAGTCAGAGAGCTCAGTGGTAGTAACAGGGTCCTGTTTTGTTTTTGTACGGAACCCTAAAAAGCTAGTCATGCATCGCTTTAGTCGGTATATGCGCTGTGCGAATTGAATTAGAAGGGGAGCCGACGCCCTCGTCTAACTGTCTCGCTAACTATGTAATGGACGCCGATAGCTCTAGGTACAAGTCTATACTGGAAAACGCTATACCACCTGAATAAGTATTAGTAACTGTTTTTTTTTTGTAGAGTCAATAGATATTATATGTAATTTTTTTCCCAAATAATATACAAGGGTTGACATAGAGAATCTAAAATCAAGACACTCCATTCTCCGCTTTCCCCAGAGAAATTTATTGTTGAGTAGCTTTGTTCTTCTTTCAGCGCCACCTTTTTTTTTGTTAGAACACCTGGGAATTGAAAGTAGTCAATTTCCCCGAATGAGGATCGAATTCACAACCATCGCGAATTTAAATGTTGTGGGTTCGATCCCCTCTGGGAAATAATACTTAATTTTTTCTCCACCGATGCGTGTGGAATTGAGATTCGCTACTCAATACACAGTGTGTGAAAATTAGGCGGTGCGTGGTAAACGGAGTGTCTCAACACTAGGTACCCTGTGGCTACCCTGCTATACATAACTATAGAGTATCTTTTGACAAGTTTTATAATTTTAAAAAGATCATTAATTATGATTTATGACTAAAGTAATGAAGTGATATACATTAACATTTTACTTTCGTCATGAAAGAATTTCCCACGAGCAATTTAACACTTTCATACAAAATAGTGAAACCGTGATTTTCTTCTTTTAATTATATTTTAATTATATAATCTTATATTCTATCCTAATTCTATGTAAAATTTTATACATAAAATATATATAAAAAAAAATATAAATGTCTATAAGTCTTCAAAGGCATTGTCTACAAAGTGGGCCGCTACAATGTTTACAAAATCACATATTGTAAGTAGAGCGGCTACAGCGCAATGCAACAAGCGCTGTTCCAATGATGCGTGTCCTCAATATGGGTCGCCACTCCCACCACTCCTACCACACCCACCAAACAGCGCAATATCGTCCACTCAACTAATACTGATGTCGTAAATACTGGTACTGTTTCTTGAAACTAGTAGTTCCTATTGATCTCTGATTAATCGCAGTGGTTCAGAGTTCCAATTCCATATCTTGAAAGTAGAAGCTTTCTAATTGAATTTTTAAATAAATATCATATAATAAAACATAATCCAAAACAGGCACTATAAGTCTGTGGGCGACTCGGAAAAATCGACGTTCCTAGGAATGTCCCGTTACCCAGAAATATCTCTAAATAACAGAATTCTTAGACACAAATGCCACAATAAATCGAAAGATGGGAAAAGATTCATAAAGTGACATCAGTTTAAAATAAAACCTAAGAGATATTTAAGAATGGTCATTTAAGTTAGTTTTTAAAGTAGGCAAATGGAACAGCCTTTTTTTATTCCACTTTTCAATATTGAAAGAGGACTTGTGTTCGTTAAGTCAGTAGAATAAGTTTTTGTTTGCCATTGTTACTGCCATAAAGGACTTCGTTATTATACGGAGTAGTGGAGTGGAGGCCATTTTTTTTTTAATTAAATAAATAAATCAAATAAATCAGCTTCACGCTGTATCCCGCACACAGCAGGGTAGGCAGAGGGAACCTAGTGTTAAGACACTCCGTTCCCACTTTCTGCCGAATTCTGGAGGCATTGCGTGTTGAGTGGCAGAACTCAACGCCGCGCTTAACCTCGACACCAGAGCGAAGAATTGGAAATATAAATTTAAGTAAATATTTCATCTCTTCGAGTGGGGATCGAACCCACAACCAGTCGGTTTTACAGTCACACCTCGTGCCGCTGCGCCACGACTGGCCTCTTTTTTTAATTAAACTCTAAAATTCGAGCTTACCGCCACCTATGTGACCTCACAGAACAGTCTCCGCTTCACCACAACGCGCCCCGTGGTCTATTCATTCAAAACTTTATAAATTTCCAAACAAACCGAATTAACAACCTCCGCTGTGTTTACTTCGTTAGGACTTTCTGTTTCACTTCTCTCCATTTCATGGTCGTGTTTTCTATTGAATGTTTCTTTCGTTAGAAATTTAAAGAGATGTTTTTATTACAATTTTTGTTATTTACTTTTTTTATCCACTAGGATAATTTTCTGATGAGGCCAGTCGTGGCGCAGCGGCACAAAGTGTGACTGTAAAACCGCCTGGTTGTGGGTTCGACCCCCACTCGAGGAGATGAAATATTTACTTAAATTTATATTTCCATTTCTTCGCTCTGGTGTCGAGGCTAAGCGCGGCGTTGAGTTCTGCCACTCAACACGCAATGCCTTTAGAATTCGGCAGAAAGCGGGGAACGGAGTGTCTTAACACTAGGTTCCCTCTGCCTACCCTGCTGTGTGCGGGTTACAGCGTGAAGCTGATTTATTTATTTATTTTATAATTTTCTGCGTGGTGGTAATATAGCCTTATAGCCTTGATAAATTTACTATCCAACACAAAACAGTTAACCAGCAGTTTCTGAGATTAATGCGTTCAACCAAATAAACTCCACAGCGTTACAATATTAAATATAGATACATACATAAAATGTTGTATATTGTTATCAAACTTGTATGTTTTCGATAACATCAATTCCCTACACAACAGCAAATCTCCACAAATAGTTGACCTAATCTCGCCTTATCTCTCAACAAGATAAGAGGCAGCGTCCCACGCGTCGAACGATTAGAGAGCGTTCAACAAACAGTTTTAATGATCAGATCAAACTCTTCGTCGGTTTAGTCTGACGTCAAATTTAGTGGGTTAGAGCTCAATAGAGCTTCATGCTGGATCTCGCCCATAGCAGGGTAGGGAACGTGGGAACCTAGTGTTGAAACACACTGTTCTCATTAAGACACTTCCGTTTCCGTTCCGTAGTCAACGCCGTTTTATTCAAATGACTTCCTAGTGTTCGTTGGTTTAGTCTGGCATCTAGTTTAGTGGGTTAAAGCTTACTAGCGTCACAACACTATGGTCACTCTGAGGCATATACTGACTCACGATCGCGTCTCACACGCAACTTCGACCTCATCCCTTCACGCGTAAAGTCTATATTAATTCGCATCAATGATTCCTTTGTTGTATAAACTCGTGACTTTTCCCTGTAGGCCTGTGAATCTTCCTGGAATTGTATTGGTATATTCTGGGTACCAACTGTACATTTCATGATTTTTTAGCTTGGTATGGTGATGCGATATTTGGAAATATTATCTTGTTTGAATATTATTTTTTTATATTTATGTGTATTGATGACGTCATTTCTTATGTTTGAGACCAGTAGTGGCGCTGGGGAAAGATCGTGTGACTGTAAACAATCGAGAAAATGAAATATTTAATATTTTCAATTCTTCGCTCTGGTAACGAGGCGAAACGCGGCGTTGAGTTCAATACTTAACACGCAACGCTTCCAGAATTCGACGGAAAGTGTGGAAAAGAAGTGTCTTAATGGGAACTGAGTGTGTTAACGCTAAGTTACTGCGTTCTCTCCGCCTTCGCTGCTATGTGCGGTATATAGTGAAGTTTTAAAAAAATCTTAATTCAACACCAACACTAAATACTATATGTTTATAGGAGGAAACAGAGTAAAGTAAATGAGATGTATCATGTGTAATTAAATATAATAAATATAATTTATGTGAGTTTCATTTGAAATATCACGTATTCAATGAATATACAATGTAGATCCATTCATAGCAGTACAAATGTTGCACATATAAAAAATAATAACAATCTATTTAGTCACAACTGGCTATTTTTAAAATGGGTTAATAATAATGCATTCTTGCGCTAAAACCGGTTCTAAACGCCGAATGTCGGACACCGGCGCCGACGACGACGACTCTAGCCGAAATTTGCGATGACTCATATCAACGATTTTTACGATTTTGTACGTTCACTGAGTTCAATATCTTTATTCTATTGACCAATATAATTTAAGTTAAAATGCTTCAGAATGCTTTTTTTTGGAAGTATACATAGTAGACAGAGATTATCATTCCGAAGTCGGTGGAAAGTGGGAAACGGAAGTGTCTTAATGGGAACGGAGTGTCTTAAAGGGAACGGAGTGTCTTAACACCAGATGCGCACATTCCCTCTACTTACGTCGCTATCTGCGGGACACAGAGTGAAGCTTATAAAAACATAGCGTATTAAAAACGGTACTTTACTACTTACATAAAGCAGATAAGCAAAATTTCTTATTTATAAAAATAAATATAAATAAGTATAATATAGATTAAACATTAATTATAATCGTTCTTGAATGCTTTCATTCCAAATCCCTTTGTAAAAGATATTATATTTCAAAGTAATCTTCATATCCCGTATGGTCTAGTGGCTAGGATACCTGGCTTTCACCCAGGAGGCTCGGGTTCGATTCCCGGTACGGGAAACTTTTTTTATTTGTATACATTTTTTCTTTTTTAGTTTCACGTTGTACGGGTAGACAGGAGGAATCTAGTGTCCATACACTCTGTTTATCAATTTTCGGCCAATTAAAGAGACATTGCGTGTTGAGCGGCGGATTTTTATTCATATATGTATTAGACTACAAGGCCCTTATTTAACGTGTGGTCGCCATATTATAATAAAATATTTTATTTATTAAGAAATTTATTTTATAATATTTTCGTATTATTATTTCTTATTACACGCGTTAATGGTAATGTCTTCATGAATATGTCCGAGGAAACTCTATCAAGTCCACGTACATACCTACATACACACACGTATTTGGTCATATCCTACGCGCCTCGTATAACTATTTTATAGAAATGTTTGTGTTGTAGGTCTTTTTAGTACGGAACGAAAAAAATATTTTTATAATGTTTTTATTTCGCAATTTTTGCAAAAAATACTTTACATGCATATTAGCCTTGTTCTTTTATGTAAAATGGTAAATAAATTATTTTTGTTTTAGCCTTATGCTGTAACCTGCACATAGCAGGAACCTAGTGTTAAAACACTCCGTGTTTATTAAGCCATTTTCGTTCCCCACTTTCCGCCTAATTCTCGACGCATTGCGTGTTCAGTGGCGTAACTCAATGCCGAGAAATTGAAAATATTAATTATTTCATTCGTACAAGTAGTAGTCGAACTCACAAACGTTGCTTTTACATCCGGCCACTGAGCCACGACGGTTTTAATTAAAAAATGTTGTTCAAATGACAAATCGTCGGCGACAGTCCCCAGTACGAAGCCGTGTTTTCCGCTCGTGTAGTGCTCACGTCTCTTTATATCATCCGCAATCATATAGGTACCTAAGCGGATGAATCCCGTTGACGACGTCAATGCTACCTTATAAATGAAATGGTAATAACGGTACTGTTTTCATTATAATATTTGATTTTTTTTTGTAGCTTATCTATTACTTACTTCGGTAAAAGATACTTCACTAAATGCGATAGGTGTAGGTTTGAATCTCGCAACAGAAGTGTCTTAACACTAGGTTCCCAGAGAAACCGGTATACCTTAAGACCCAAGGGAAACCTGAAACCTGTATATTTAAAGTTGAACAGTTTGCGTAGTTAAACGAGGTAATTTCAAGAACTCTTGATTTGAATTGTAAAATTATTTTTGAGTTGAATAGTTACTTCATTTATTGTGGAAGACTACGTATAGGTAAACATCAAGCTAATCGCCGTTCAAAAACTAACCTTTTTCAAGAATTTAGAAAACGACTTTTAGGATTTCTTTTCCCACTTGACCAAACGAGAAAAGCCTCAGATATTGTATTTAGTTTACGGTAAATATGTTTTGTTCTCGTTAAACAAACTGCACTAGAAACAACGAGCTAAGCTCGAGTCACTTCTAATGGCGTCGGCTACAAGCACAAGGCCGCCCGCTCCCGGAGTGTCGGTTCACACCGTGTGTCGCTCCCGTTACTGTTATATGAACGGCTTTGAACTTTTTGTCGTATAACACCGTTTTCCTTGAAACTAGCGGATGCTGTGATGTAGAGTCGTTTGTGTACCGCTTTTAACTGAATACGCCATATTCTTTTTATCTACAGCGTGACAAGTTAACCGTTTATTGACACCCGGATATATCTTAAGATAGCCTTAGGATATATCTTTAGATATACCAATGTATATTCTGATTGTACTGTATGTATAATGTCTACGTTTCCTTCTAAAGTGCCAGCTGAACGTTGCTTGCCATTTGTGTAGAGTATGTCGTCATCACAAGTTCGCGTCAGCGTTAGATATTTCACAAGCTATAAGAACAATGGATATAGAAATTGAAACTGTAATTAGAATTTAGATTGGCTAAACTATTCGTATAAATATTAATTAAGCTTTCATTAATAATGATAACGTCATTTGGGCGAGTCACGGCCTTGAACCTACAGCCACTCGCCGCCGGTCAACGATGTGAAAGTGAAACTTATAGGTATAGGTCTAAACGGACCTACACCTGCCCGCTTTAGTGGTTGTGATTAGTGAATCTAAGGTGATCTACTTCTTTAATAGTTGTATTTTATTGTGATTATAAACCAGAATGACACATGCACCTATATATATTATGTACATGAAAATAATGATTACGTTGTAGTTGTAAGGATAAGAGGCTAATTGAGGGTTAAATTATATGTTTGGATTATACTAAAATCATCAAGAATGGGAATGGAGTGTCTTAACACTAGGTTTCCAGATTTTCCATCGCTGATCCTGCTGTCTGCGGGATACAGCATGAAAAAAAGCTTTATCATACTGTTGTATACTATATTTATAAGGTAATTTTGTTAAACTTATTGCATTCATTGATACAACAAAAATGATTTATTATTGGCCACTGTACTGATGAGAAAGTTCCGTCGCGCCTTTCTAGCACGAGTACCTTCGACAGGTGGTCGGCTAACTACTACTAGTTCACTTGATGGACCGTCGCTGTTCACGAATAGAAAGCCGATTTCATGTTTCGTAGGTACTTTGTCCTCAACAATAGCAGCAGCTACTGACTTATATAGGAAAATATTTTCACATTTTATTGCAAAGGTATTCGAGCTGCCTTAATCATATTTTAAAATGGTGTTCTTTATTTAATTACATTGTATTTCTATATATTATGCATATATAATTTAAAAGAAAATTCTTGGATACTGTATAGACAGTATACAGGGTAGAACACGAACGAACACGAATCAACCGCTTTCGATATGTAGAGGATCTCAATACGAATCCAGTTTCTCTTTTTAGAACCCTGATACATACAATATTAGGATTCTAAAAACAACAATAATAGTAGTAGTTGTGTCGCCGATACAGCAATATTGATGTGGCGGTATTGGCTAGAGCTTTTGGGTAATATCCAAAAGTTGTAGCCAAATTTTTATACATTCGATTTTCTCTCAAGAAATTGTTATATCATTGTCATTCCTTTATAGGAGATCTAATTAATGCAAATTCTGCAAAAAAATATTCCTTTTTCTGTATAATCTTAAATCTTATTAAAAAGAGATGAAATTACTTAGCATGGATTGCCGATGCTGGGTCCATTGCGTTGCGGGGTGAGGATCTCAGAGCTCTAAAGTTCGTCACCAGAAATTATAATATTCTTTTAATGATAAAATATATATCTAAATAGTATCCAAATAGCTTCATTAGATCTCTGAGCAATGCCTGGGACTTGTTAGTAACAGTAAGGAACTCTAAAGTTCGTCATCAGAAATTATAATATTCTTTTAATAATAAAATATATAGATGCTGAGTTTATTTTGTATCCAAATAGCTTCATCGCGTATGAACATCTAACCTTTTTAGCTTCGTTACGTGTCAATGAATATTTCTATACATATAGAGCCTATAAGAGAAAAGGGTAATGAACAAGTTGCGTGGAAAATATTCGTCCTTTAACGCTGGTTGACTACCTGTTTGATTAATGAAAAATTGCATTCTATATGAATAGCCTTTATAATTTTTTTATAATAGTTTCAAGATGGATCTCGTACATTGAAGGGTAGGCAGAGGGAGCATAAGAAACTAATATTGTGTTTCCCGTTCCCATTGATACACTTCCGTTCGCCACCTTTTGCATGGTTGTGTGATGAAGACACGATGATTTTGGAGGCATTGCGTATTGAGTGGTGGAACTTAACTTAATATTAAAATGATTAAAAATAGCGATTCTTCTTCTTAAAAAAATAATCCCTTTTCCAAAAAGACTTAAGGGTAATAAATAATATTATAGTGATGGTATGATTGCACATAGATTGCATTGTAAGGTCGCACAAGGACTGGCACGTTCCCAAACGTACCGGGCGTGGTCATCAAATATGCAGCGCGGGCGACGCGCCTCCCGGCTCGCAGGGCTCCCAGGTGGGCGCCGGAGTGCCACCGCTGCCCTCTTTATTGTTATTATAATATACCTAGTATACAGTTGTTTGATGATTATTGCGTATAATTTGCTTTATTTGACTCCGTGGGCAAGGCTTGGAGTGGTGGGCTTTACTCAAATGGCTTGGAGTGGTGCCATGAAGTAACCAAATTCTTACATTATATTTTACTTATAAGTATTGGGATTCCGTACCTTTTAATGAAAAAAAGGAACCCTTATAAGATCACTTTGTTTTTTCGTCCGTCTGCCTGTTAGTCAACAGCATTTATCTCAGGAACGTTTGGAAATATCGAGTTGAAATAAACTCAGATCTAAGGTCCATTGATTTCCTGAAAAATTGTATTTCTACGCTTGCTTAAAAAAAGATATGGCCGTTTATATCGCTAAAAACTCATATTTCGATACTACATATAAAGGGAATCAAAATTAATAGGGTACTGCCGGTTGAATTCTAGACTTATGAAATTTGCCGTCTACACCTGTAGATTTGATGATGATTTTGCTAAAAAGAAATTATTTTTTTAAAACCTGTCTCCGAATCGCGCACAAAGGCTTCGTAACCATTAAAGTCTACAAAAATGGAAAAATCCCTTTTTAAATATTTGTTTGTTTTCTATTTACGGAAAATAATCGTAATCGTTTTTCTAAATATGTAACCGTTTGGATGTGGAAAATAATAAAAATAGTATTACTTTTCCACATTCCATTAACGATAATCAGCCAATAATTAATATTGTCCATAATTGAGTTTGCATCTCATAACACGTTATGATCACGTTCGGTCTGCCGTCTGCGAGTGGATCCCGTCGACCGCGCGAGTCCTCGTCTCAACAGTCTCCCTCCCGCATGTGCGCCGAGGTAGCAGACAGGAGCGGCGGCGGCGAGGTATCGATCCGCTGCACTCTCACAAAG
>DWQW01007076.1:0-15463 GCA_018249695.1 Heliconius erato demophoon | reverse complement strand
AATTGAATAAATACAGTATAACATGATCGACTGATCGACAGTGGTTAGAGAACCTTATCTAATTTTAACCTCATCCGGGAACAGGGAACATAAAAATATCAAGAACTTCCTCTTCTATCACCTGTATTACTTTGTATATAGATCTACTAATCACGAATCGATCGAGGGATTAATGGTGGTTTATGCTTAAAACACCCCATCCTTTTATAACTCATGTATGTTCAGTGATTTTCAGCAATAATAATACAGAATTTTAGGGAATATGTGCTTTTTTGGAAAAATCAGATTCTAACAGAAAATTGGAACATATCCTCAATATAGCTTACGTTTGTTACGTAACGTACTATTTACAGAATATGAGCTCGGGATTTTCTGAGAGATTTTTTTTTATAAAACGTGTTTTCTTACAGTTGCATAAATGTATATATCTACAATAATATTTATAACTAATAAAAGTACAGAATGTAAACTAAATGCAAATCGATATAATAAGAAAATGAAGAAAAAAAAGTAATATAATATTTTCGAAATCAAAATATTCAACATTAATGTAAATCAAAATAAATATCAGTAACAAAAAAATGGCTTGAAAACAATAATGAAATAAAATAAATCCACTTACTGTTTTTAATATAATATAACGTATATAAATATTTTTTTTATAATTATATTCTTGTATATCACAATTATCTAAATCTGCGTGCTTCTCACAATGGACACAACCTATTGAGTGGCAAGAGTTGATACGTTTAAAACTTTCGTTATTTTCCTCTGGCATAACCATAAATTATAATCGTGTTTGGCATTGCAATTTAAAACCTTATTGCAATGATGCCAATTAAAAAAAAAAGATCTCACAACTCAACAGTGGTTTTTCCTAATAGATAACAGTTTAAGTCCCCACAAACGTTCTTTCCTCAAATGGATATCACCAGACTTTCAGGTGGACGCTATCACTGTGTCTCGTACATTTTTATGTTAATATATTCAATATTCACAAAATCTGTTTGTTCCATTAACAATTGCACATTTGTGCGACTTGGATTGGCTTACGTTATGCTCGATAATACAATGGTCAAGAAGTTTTGAGATTCAAAAACTGCGAATATAAGTATGCGGGATAGAGCGTGAAGAGGGTTTGGTTTTGATTTGATTGATAGATTTTCGATATATGTTACATAATATTTACTTTATTACATAATATTTTTGGTAATTTTAATGAAAATCAAAAATGCCAACCTATGGTTTTAATAATTTTCACTTTAGATATCTTAAGTGCGCTGCATGCATACATTATTTATTAAAACAGGAAATTCCCTGTCCAAACAAATAATTCACAAATTTAAGCGGGCGAAGCCGTGAGCTGGTCGTTAGTAATAAGATAAAACAAATAATATACACAAATGTAATATTTTTCGTTTTAAAAGATGAGACGACAAAAATTTAAGAATATGTCGACACTGCTATATAATTACCTTTGGCTACACAGACAGCTGTACAAATTTACATAAACGTTTTGTTTGAATTACATTTTTTACATTTTTAAAGTGTTATTCCACACTTAGGAAAGAAAAATAAAAATAAATCAATCAAATAAATCAGCTTCACGCTATACCTAAACCAACAACATAAAGTCATGAAACAGGAAAATAAAATTATTACAATAAAAAAATAAATATATATATATTTCAGCCTCACGCTGTATCCCGCACACAGCAGAGTAGGCAGAGGGAACCTAGTGTTAAGACATTCTGTCCCCCACTTTCTGCCGAATTCTGGAGGTTTTGCGTGTTAAGTGGCAGAAATCAACACCGCGCTTTGCCTCGAGACCAGAGCGAAGAAATGGAAATATAAATTTAAGTAAATATGTCATCTCCTCGAGTGAGAATCGAACTCACAACCAGTCGGTTTTACAGTCACACGTTGTGCCTCAGCGCCACGACTGGCCTCTCTATATGAAGAGGACAACATTATATTTGTTGGGTCCTTTTTAACTTTATTTAAATCTTGCCATGTATTAGTGCAAGCCGTATATCAATCTGTCGTGTACTATATTCATCGTATCTATATAGTAAATGTGAAGAAAAGAAAATATACTTGGTTCATGATATTATTATTTTGTTAACAAATTCGTGTAAAAGAGTAAATATAGGTGAAACAGACTATTAAAGCAATGGAATTGAGTCAATCGGGAAGTAACCGATGATGCTGACCCCATCATTAAAACGCCACTACCACCCTAAATATGTAGGTAGGGCCACACACAATCGCAGTCGCACACGCTACACACACCGACCCCGCCGGTAGAGACGAGGTCCCAGTTTTTCTGTGGCCTAATCGCGCCTCGGTGCGAGAGGAGCCCGTAACTAAAAAACCCAAAAGGGAATCAAGATTCCTACTTAGTAGACCTAGCTCGAACCGAGCGAAGCAAAGTCCTCCACTACAAACGGTGTACGCAAGTCGCGGTCCGAGTCTCAAAGGAGACGCCCTTACGACACTGTGTTCTCATTTGTTGGTCCTTCCTCGGTAACCAAGCCAAGGTCAGAGCTCTTCTAGCTCGGCCTCCCAAAGCCTCCCAAAGCGCTGTAGAGGCCAGTAGGGCCAACATCACACTGCTCATTCGAAAAAGGTAAAGGTCAAAGGTCAATCGGGAGCAGTTGCTTGTAGGCAACGATCCTTATTGGAAGAAAACTCGCGTGAAGTATTGTTATTGGGTGATACATATCACTTATTGCAATTACGTAGAATCTATTTCCAAAATAATTTAAGAACATACATATAATACGCTCAATATTAATAATCTATCTCTTACGTCAATCTTCGATTGTTCCATATATGTATCCAAAAATATAATATATATATATATATATATATATATATTTAATTTTACGCTGTACTTCGCCTACAACAGGGACCGTCTTCTATGCGAGCGCCGAATTCTTACCGCCGAGTTCTCGAGACAAATTGAGTGTCGGAACTTAGTACTGCAGTTTGCCTTGTTACCGAGCGAGCGAGGATATAAACATTAAATTCTTCATTCTCTTGAATGGGAATTGAATCCACAAGCGTAGCCTTTACAATTACAAGCTTGTGCCACTGCGCCGCAACAACCAATAAAAAATAATAATATAATAATAATATATAATCAATTAAATAAAAATTATAAAAAGAATAGGCACGAAAACGAAGGCTTAATAGTAAATTGACTTAACAAATTTAATTATCATTATAATTAATTTATTTTGTAAGTTCTAACTGTCTACTACTTACTACCTAGTACTTATTTTTTAATTACAAAATTATCATAAAAAGAGTATTAATTTTATCAGTCAGTATTATAATAATAGTTGGTTATAATATTTTCATTGATATTTTCCTTGGTACTTCCGAGGGCGAGTCCTTTCTACCTGCTATCAGTGCTGGTTTAAGGTACGTCGGGGGCACTTAGAACCCCGATGGACACCAATAAGTAAGAAAAGTTACATGTTCTAGTTGTTTACAGGGTATGTGGGGCCCATCTGGGCACGGGCGAATGGTGTACTAATACCGAAACGGAACCTCTTGCTATCAATATTATTTTGTGATCATAAGACACCAGGTATTGAGTAGAAGTCACCTAACGTGATATGCGATCTATAAATCGATCATCGATATAATACTTAAAACACCTTTAAGAACATTTATTACTGAAGTGATTCCAATATATCAGTTTAATATATATTTTTTTAGATTCACGCTGTATCCCGCATATAGCATGGGAGGTAGAGGGAACCTGGAAATCTAGTGTTAAGACGCTCATGGAAGTGACTCATTAAGACACTTCCGTTTACCAGTTTCTGCCGAATTCGGAGACATTGTGTGCGAAACTCAAAGCCGCAAGAAATGTTACTAGTTATTATTTAATAAAATTATAATATTAATATTGATTTTTTTTTGGAAAAGATAAGGCAAAGAAGCGTTCGGGTCATCTGATGGTAAGTGATCACCGCCGCACACGACCCCGTGCAACACCAGAGGAGCTACAGGTGCGTTGCCGGCCTTTAAGGTGGGTTGGGCGCCGGAGCCCGGCATTACCTGATGCGAAACGCAGTGGCAAAATGACATAAAATGGCATACATGATTGACGTCACGTCATCGATAAGCAATAGGGAAATGGATAATATTAAACTGATTTCCTCGATCTAACAAAATCAACGCTGGGTTTTGCCCAACATGTGTACTTAATGATTTTATATTTATAAGTTTTAATGTTCGCAATAATTTATTATAAAAATGTAAATCAACCTTGTTTGTTTAATAAAATGATGTTTTCAAAATTACTTATAATTAACGTTTTATGATAATCCAGTCTTACATATTCTATGAAATATTTATTTTAACAAAAATCATTTAAAGAAAAAAAATTGTAGGAGGAATAGTAGGGCTTTCTAGCATCGATCAGGAACAACTAAATTAAATGCTTATATTTACTTTACTCGTGCTTAGTTGTTACTACGAGTACAACGCACTATACATTTTCATTAAATACATTTTCCTCTTCCCCTATATTATTCTGTGTCACGATGAAAATAATTGTTTATAAAATAGAATTCAATTTCTTGTAATGTCTTATTTTTTGTTTCAGGTAAGTAAAAGAAACAATATATGAGACAGAGGAAAGATAAAAAAAGTGCTAATCAAAAAAATCCGTGATAGCCAGTTAGTGTGAACAGTTTGATTCAGATTTGAATGTGATAAAATTGAACGACGCTAAAAGTGCCACTTATTATAAAAATATGGATAGTTTTACCATCTAAAGGCATTAGTTCCAGCAATAGAGACTCGAGTACTGCATAAGGACCAGCCACGACGGTTATAAAATATAATGCAAAGAGTAGAGTCTAAATCCAAGCCGTGATACTATCATTGACAGGCCATAAATAGGCTAGTGATATTAGAAAACAATTTGATATTAGTGAGGATGTAAATAATAGTGGTCTCATTTTAAATCTGCTAATAAATAAACATACTCAAACCCAACACCACAAATCCATCTGCTACAAGAGTATAATGTAAAATATTGTTAGCGTTTTCCATAACGTGAGATAACACCACACCAACACCATATTCTGAAGATTCACAAGTTAATATTAATGGCCTACATACGTCCCGTTATTATAATATCATCTAGCAACACCGCTAAACTAGGTATATTAGCTAACAATGACGACATAATACGTTGAAAAATTTCAGGACTAGCCTTTACACCAAATGCTAGTCTATAAACTGCACACTGCTACATGTGTTTAATGTCAATAATTTGACAGTCTCATCATCTACCGGGTCTATTCTATGTGCTCTGTTTAAGTCAAGAGTAGTGAAAAACTATCCCTCTCTCACTAGCAGTTGGCATTGGGTATGTGTCAGATTCTGTGGCTTCATTTACAGTAGGGAATCGGCTTCAGAACGCCATCGGCAACCATGTTGTCTATTTCTTTTTCTACTCGTTCCTTAAGAGCATACAGAAGATGTCACGCCTTCAAAAACTTCGGTTTAGCATTTAGTGACAGCTTTATAGATACTGGCATGTGGAGCCAGATACATTCCTAAACTTGAGTCAAAAATATTCTTATACTTAATTAACAAATTTTGATAATTTTCACATTCTGTAACTGTATTTATATGGTTTATAAAAATTTTCAAAGATTGGAACCAGTCTTGACCAAGTAAATTTGGACCACTACCATGAGCTACAATAACATTTAGTTGTATATTATATAAATCTTTATACTGCACTGGAACGTTCAATTGGCCTAACAACTTTACAGGTGTATCAGTCCATATTGATAATTGTATGGATAATGGTTGTAATTTGTTCTTTTGAGAATTCGGTAAACTATTAAATGTTTTCTTAATAATTAAAGAATATGAAGCACCCGAGTCCACTTGCATTATTACACTAACACCACATAATAACACCTTAACCACAACAGGAGGTATTTTCTGTCGATAATTACATTTCTCTTCATTAAAACAATATATTTCATTATGAAGTTCATCCGTTTTGTCAATTACCGCCGCATAATACATTTTTCTACCATTACTCTGTTTACGTTTCTGTGTGCATATTTTTTCTATGTATCCTTTTTTTTGCAATAATTACAAATGGTATTGATAAATCGACATACACCACTATGCTTGTCATTACATTTGTAACACACGCGATACTTGAACTTTGGAGAATTTTCATGTATAGCTCCTATATCCATAGCTTCTACATTAGATGTCATATTACTCGCAATATCCAAAGATGGCCCCGCTGAATGCATTAAGGTTACATCTTGGTGTGCTATCTTTGCTGCAATCATTTCATCTAGAACTTCTTGGTATTGCAATTTGTTACGCTTTAATAAATCAAATTTTAGTTTTTCGTCTCGCATCCCACACACGAGGTGGTCTCTGAGATTTCCTTCTAGATTGTCAAAATTACAGTAAGCACCTATTTTCCTTAACTCTGTATTGTAGTCACTAGCTATTTCACCATCTCGTTGATTTCGATTGTAAAATCTGTATGTCATAGTAATTTCGTTCGACCTAGGTGTATAGTGTCTTGCCAATATATCAATAATGGTTTCATATCTGACTTCATATTTTTGTAATAGTGTTATTAACGCTACCACTAGTTCGTAAACTTGCGTTCCACAAACAGTAAAAAAGTTTGCTCTTCTAGCTTCTTCCGTAACAATATTCTTAGGAATGAAACAATAATTCAATCTGTCTATATAATGTCAAAAGTCTTCATTTCCGGGTTAGTACTCGTGAAATTTAATTGTAAATGTGTTATGTTTTTACATTAATTTTAAGTAAACAAAATTTTATCTCGTCGCCACTATTATTTTCAAACACATTATTATTTATTCTCAATCACTTTAATGACAATAATTTCATGACAAGAGCATTATATCAACTTACCTACTTCAATATTACTTTTATTATAAAAGTGACATAAGTTGCGGGTACCTTAATAATTATTAAAACCGTATAGAACAAAAATATTATTATTACAAACAAATATTGAAATTACCTGTCGAAGTGTTTGTGCAGGAATCGTTTTATGAAATACTTCTATCGACTTCGTACATCAGTATATTTATAAAATAATGATTAGCGTATCTATATATTATATCCGTGGATATATGATGTTACTTAAAATATATATATATATATATATATATGATATTGTTATATCGAAATAATCACCGTTACGGTTATAAAAAAATAAATTGCAAAAATACAAAAAATAAACAAAACCCTACATAACATTAAGAAGAAAAAGACAATGCCAATAGTTGATAAGATTAACAGTCGACCTTACTCTGACCGGCCCCAAATTCGCATTTTGCAAAATACCTCTAAATAATGGTGAAAACCGCATAAAAATTCGTTGCGTGTATGGCTTAGAATGAATTCGGTTCGATTATTCATATATTGTAGCATACGAAATGTTTTCGCTAATTACAATTGCGTCGCACACAACCTATGTTTGGTTTTTTAACGTCACCTAAGTTCCATTCAGCAGTTCTGGAGAAATTAGGTAATAAAGCATATACTTACAAAATACGCGCGAAAAACGGAACCATACCTTTGCAGTTGGGTGAAATCCTTAAGTAAAAATCTACAATGTGTTGTAAGATTTGATTCCAATTTTTAGGGACTTTGCGCGGCTCTGGTAACGAGGCAAAACGCTGGGTTGAGTTCCGTCATTCAATGGCAGTTCCTTAAGAATTCCGTGTAAAGTGGAACGGAAGTGTCTTAACGGGATAAAACAATATCTTAACACGAGTTTCCTAAGTTCCCTCTGCCTATCTTACTATATGAGGAATATAGAGAAATATAGTGTTAAGCTAAAAAATAAAAAAAACAAATCAAATGTCCTGAGATATTTGGGATCTTACCTTATCGTGAGTAAGTAAGAGAATTATATTACAATAAACCATTCAATAGACAAATGTGAACGAACACATGAATCCTATCCTATTGATCACCGTCACCGTACAGATTGATACGCACATGACCCTGCGCCACAGCGGCCTTTGGTATTTTAATTTGTTTAAATTTATTATTTTACCACTTGAACAAGTAACATTAGCTATAGTGATATAAGCTATTGTTGGTTTTTCAAGTGTTTTAAAACTGCCGGTATCATTGCCTAAAAATATCAAATGTAAGCGTAATGATATTGGGCTCGGTTAATTTTCGGGGAAATTAATTATTTATATTTGCCTGCTTTGGAAAATAACAAGGCGCTGCGTTGCGTTCCACCACTCAGCACATATTGTCTCAAATTCGGACAGTAAGCGGAGAATATTCCGTTCTCCTCTTTTGCCATTAAGTTTCCGGTGTTTGCCATATTTTGTGAAAAAAGGATAAAGCTACATTCACTGCGAGAAACATACATTTTTGATTAGACTTCATTGGTCAAAAGTGTGTTTCATTGTAATGCTACTCCTTCTAGATCGTAAAACCTACATCTCTGAAATTTTGCAGGAACATTGTGGCCGACACGGTGATCCCAGTGAAGTAGTCGGGGATAATTGTAATTGTAATTTTTGAGTAAATGGCTAAAATATGTCTAATAGAGTTAAGCTGTGGAAGGTTTTGAAATTCATGCGCATAGATTGAACTTTGAGTAATCTAACCCAGCGTGTGCGGACGAAACAGAAAATTTCGCAAAATTTTCGCCGCCGTGCACAGCATGTGTCGGATCCTAGTATATCAACTAGCGACCCGCTTGCGGCATCACCCGTTTGAACCGCACGATTATCTATTTAATACAATCAATAACGTTCATGCTGTAATATAAAATGTTAGTAGCATATTTATAGTCATTTGTAGTGTGAAAATTACTAAAACCTGGCGGTTATATTATATTTTTTTCTAAGGATTTTTAATTGTTTTGCAAAAAAATACGTATTATATGTATCGTATATAAGAATGCAACTATAATTAACATTATTATCTAAGATTGGTTCAGTATTTTCAGTTTTTTTACCTCCACGTTATATCAAGTACATAGCAGGGTAGGCAGAGGAAACATGGGAACCTAGTGTTGAGACACTCTATTCTCGTTAAATGACATTTCCGTCACCCACTTTCCGTTGAATTACGGAGGCATTGCGTGTTTAGTAGCGGAACTCAATGTCGCAATTTGCGTCGTTATCAAAGTCAGAAAATGAAAATATTAAATACTATTGGCAGCTCACAATTCCATTTGCATAGACTTTATGGCCCTTGTACTTCCCGCTGTGATTGCAGCAATTAGCATGGAAAGAAAAGTATCAAGTAGTAGTGTCAAGACACTCCGTTCGCTACATTTTACCAAATTTGAGTCACAGTGTGTTGAGTTGCAACATTACAGTCAGACGTCGGGCCCACTGTACCACAGTGGTCTAACTTTTTATATTTTTTGTTTGTCAATAATTATGGCCTAGTGTTTTGAACAACTTTCTACTTTCAACTTTTAACTAAGGCAACATTTCATTATTTTTTTATTTGAAAATCTATTAAGGTTCGCCAGATTCAGATCTAGATATTCAATTTTTATATATGAAAAATACAAATCACGCTCAACAACGTTTGTTTAGGACGCACTTAGTTATTTCTTACTGTAAAGAATGAGTCCTTTCATCATTTCGGCTATTTTGCGGAAGGTTTAACTATAGAAGGCATGTTCTAAAAAATATTTAAATAATCAAATAAATTCAAAACATTTCGATGTATAGGAATGAACACCTTTAAAATAAAAAAATCATACCTTTTTATTTTTTGCAATAAAAAATCAAAGACAAAGTGATATTCCACATTTAGGATTTAGACTTTAGTGACGCCTCTAATACCATAAACTTTGATATCCTATTGGCCATTATATATTCTCTTAACATATCTCCTAAAGTGATTGGTTGGTTTAACTCTTACGTTCATGGTCACAAGCAACGTATCCGGATTTAGGATTCTTATTCTGAATGATCCCTAGTACTTGCTGGCGCTCCACAAGTAGCATGTTGTCCCCTCTCTTATTTTCACTATTTATTAACAATTTCTGTCATAATATTGCTTCTCCCTATCAAGTTTACGCTGACGACCTTCAAATATGTCGTCAAAGTTCGTTGCACTAGCTTTCAAATATTATTAAAGCATTGAATGAAGAAGTGACAACTATAACAATACCTAGTTAATTTTAAGCCTAAAGATTTATCTTTAGGCTTAAAATTAAATGCAAAAAAGACTGAAACAATTATAATAAGTAGTCCAAGACTTATCTCTAAAATTACTTATCATGATTTGCCATTATTATCGCTTGATAGAACAAACGGTCCTTTTACTAAAAAAGTAAAAGAAATAGGAATTATGTTTGATCAACATTTATCTTGAAAATCATTAATTTGTGAGCTAAGCAGAAAAATATTTGCAGCTAAAAGATTATTATTTAATACTATATGTAGGTTCCAATTGTATTTTCTGTATTTGTTTCTTATTCTTGTTTCTGTCTTCTGATAAAAACGTTTATTTTATGAATCGATGTATATAAGCAAATTAGTAAACATTTATGTATGTATGTCTATGTATTTATATATATGTGTATGTAGAACTAGACATCAACTCATCCCTTCCCTTTTCAGACAATATATTCTCTCCTCTACCCAAAGGTTGCCTGGAAGTAATCGCTCTTTTAGCGATAAGGCCGCAATTGTACTGTTCTAAATATTAATAGATGTATATATATAGTCTTTCCATTGTACAATAAAGAATATTTATTTATTATTATTGAATTCATATATTTTTTATTTTCGCAAGAATTGTCATTACCAAAACTCTTTTTGTATTGTTTTTACAACTGAACAAACAATATAAAAAGACTTTTGGTAATGATTTAATTATTTGTATGGTATGGTATGGTTCTTTGATTATGGCGTTCCGAGCGTGCCAGTAGAGCACATAATTATTTGTATATAGCGCCATCTTAGAAAAAACTTAATATTACATAGTAGGTAATGTACCCACCCTTGTACCCTTTATAACTTGTGCTTTTTACAAACGCCGCAAGATGTCTCTAGTCCAAATTATTGTTTTTCCAAAATACTACGATTAAAGTATTTTGCTGCGAATTTAGTCTCTTTAAAAAGATGGCATACTGCTATTGGCTCCGTGCACGACTACAGCGCCACCCAGCGTACGTAAATTTGTTGGCCCTGACGTTTTCGTTTTGTTAAGATTTTACTTTCTACATTATTGCAAATTATTGTTTTTAGTAAATTCTCGTGATTTCAGTGTTGATTGATGTGTTGTAGCTTTGACCATAAAAAGAAAATAAGTCATAGAAATTATTTTATTGTTATTAAAATACGCAATATAAAAATGTTAATTTAAGAAATAAAAGCCATTTAATTTTAATTATTTTTGTTTTATTTGTAAGTGTAATTGAATAAAGAAATATTTACAGATCTAAAGATCTTTTTTAAATATGGGGGCCTGTAAATTTACCAATACACAGAAGATATGTACAATGTTCTGAAATCAATGCAGCTAATTATTTTTTTTGGGAATTTTATTTAAAATTTGGAATATATTAATTTTTTTATAAAATTCCCGACTTCATCATTCATTTTTGCATTATCCATTCGACATAAATTCTTACATTTGCAATATTTTATGTTTCTTGTGTTTCTTCTCTGGAAAATTCACTCTTATTTTGAAAAAAGGGGCACAACAATCTTCACCTATTTTCCACTTCGATCTATAACTGTTCTTATACTTGGAAAACCTTTATCAGCTAAAACAATATCGTTGCTGATGGTTTTAATAATAATTGTTGCTCATCATTACAGATAGATGAAAATCCAGTAAAATATATTTTTTCTGTTGAAGTTATCACATCTGTGTGTGTTTTTGAGGGGTATTACGTATTTTGTTCTTAATTTTTTTGTCCTTTTTAATATAAATAATTGAGTTGTCTTTTTCTGTTTGTACTTCAAAATCACACACTTGGCTACAAATATATCTATTACATGTAAATGTATTTCTTACATTGTAGAATCTCTGATTTTCTTGACTTAATAAAACGATAAGTCGAACATTTTGCTTTGGCATTAACAGGTGACGAAGCTTACATTTTTTCTACTTTTGGCCACTATGAGCGCTGCGAGAGGTTATGATATCCCCACCTAGTACTTTGAACCCTGCCAATACTAATTATAGCCACAAAAATTCTCCTTTTTATTTTTTTTAATAGGTTGAATAGATGTAAAAAAAGGTGATAATTTTCGCGATAATTTAGAAAAAATTTGGGGCACTTCTGTTTTTTTTATATAAGGAGTGATTAAAATTAAGGAGCGGCAATTTAAGAAACGTTACAAAAAATATTACAAAAGACACTATAGTATAGCAGCAAAAGGGCAAGAACGAAAAAACCCCGTGAGGTGTTCTATTACTAAAGAAACACTGTAATTAGTCATTTTTTTTTCAGTAATAGAACACCCCAAAATCTTATAATATTATTAGTCTAACTAAAAGCAAGTTACAAAATTATTTTCAATTTAAATATTTGTCCAGCGTATATATGTATTATTTAAACTGATTTAATTGCCAACACTTTAAAAAGGAGCCATACTCATGTGAGCCAAATGCTTATGTAGTAATGAAAGCCATTAAGTGAAAAAAATATTTGTAAAAAAAACCCCGACTGCATAAAACTAAAAAGATAATAAACAAACCAATAGTTTATTGGGATTAACAGTCGGGACCTCTTTAAATTATGAGGGGTTTCTGGTAGAGATTTTATTGATTGATGAATTACTTATAGGTCCCGACTGCTAATCCTAATAAACTATTGGTTTGTTTATTATCTTTTTAGTTTTATGCAGTCGGGGATTTTTTTTTACAAATATTTTTTTATTTTTCACTTTTTTGTTAGTATTCATTATAGTAATGATAATCATAATATACCTTTTTGAAATCCTCGTATTGAGCTATTGAATTTGATACCCATATTGATGTGGTATTCGGAACGAAAAATTTTTCTTTCACTAAGTATAATGGCGTCCCACAGCCGCCATGATTGTTTTTTTTTAACGTCACCTATCTAAGATCACTTGGGCTGCTAATGCAAATCTAACAATATCTCAATTAAGTAAATCCGTTCAGCGGTTCTGGAGATATGAGGTAATAAAGAATATTACATACATACAAGATACGCGCGAAAAACATAACCCTTCCTTAGCAGTCGGGAATAAATAATAAACAAAAAGCAAATGATCTAAGTGATGGAAATATCAAATTGATGGGAAAGCAATATATATTTTGTTCAGGCTTGCTACTACGAGTATTTAACCCACAAGGAAAATAGAGGGGTGTTATAAGGAGGCCAGTCGTGGCGCAGCGGCACAAGGTATGACTGTAAAACCGACTGGTTGTGGGTTCGATCCCCACACGAAGAGATGAAATATTTACTTAAATTTATATTTCCATTTTTTCGCTCTGGTGTCAAGGTTAAGCGCGGCGTTGAGTTCTGCCACTCAACACGCGTATTGCGTGAATCTCCAGAATTCGGCAGAAAGTGGGGAATGGAGTGTCTTACACTAGGTTCCCTCTGCCTACCCTGCTGTGTGCGGGATACAGCGTGAAGCTGATTTGATTTTTATTTTTTTATTAATAAGGTTGTTGTGTCGTGTCTGTTTATATGTGTATCAGTATGTCTGTCTATGGTTTCGTAGCTCCCAAATGGATGAACCGATTTTTTTAAAAGTGTCTTAATCGCGAGTGTTTTTATGTATTTTTTTATAAGAAAAATGTATACATATATTCAAAAAAAAGCTGCTTGACTGAATGTCAATAAATGAATGGCAGCAAAAATACAAATAGTACTAAATGAAAAATAAGAATTCCGAAAGAAATCATTGCGGCACGATCTATAAACGCGTTGGTTATGTGTCCGCATCTTACTCGTGAATCAATTATTATTTATCAATAATTTCATTTCTTTGCTCTAGAACCAAAGCAAATCGCGGCTTTGAGTTCCGTCTTTGAACATGTAATGCCTCAAAAAACGGCGAAACGTTCCCTACTTTGTAACATCGTAAAGCTTAAAAAATAGTAATAAAAGATTAAAAATAATAAAACTTTACATAAATATTATAAATATAAAACAAAGAATTTATACGGTAAAAAGAATAGAGCTCAGCGAGCTATGAGAGCTATCGTCTACACCTATTTTTCAGCCTCATTCATGTTTATTCAAAATATTGAAATAAAAACACAGGAAAGAATACGATAAAATGTCTTATTGCATTTTAAAAATTAAATAAATAAATATCAGTCTCACGCTGTATCCCACACACAGCAGGATAGGCAGAAGGAACCTAGTGCCTCCATTCTCCTTTGGAGCCATGTAATTGATATTTATTTCAGAGAGGCTAGTCGTGGCGCAGGGGCACAAATATGCGACTATTAACGCGGCTGATTGTGGGTTCGATCCCCCTTTGGGGATAAAGTATTTATTCAAATGTATATTTTAATTTCTTCGCTCTTGTGTCGAGACAAAGCGCACCGATGAGTTCTCGAATTTGGTGGAAAATGGGCAACGAGGTATGTAGAGGAGCTTAAGACACCTAAATTTTTGTCTGGCTGTTTGTTTGTTTGTACACGCACATCTTCTGAACTACGCGACCGATTCGAATGAAACTTTTTTGTCGTGTAGCTTACTATGTCTGGGAAGGAAGAACAACGTCACTTCTAAAATTATTCCCAAGAAAATATAAAAAAATAGAGTTTTATTATTTAACGAAAGTTAAATTATGTGATAGCTTCTAAAATATCAAATTCGATTATATGTTTTAGTGCTTAATATATCTTTATAAAGCGCACAACGTATCTAATGTACTTAATTGGAAAAAGAATAATATTGTATTACTTATTTAAATGTATAAAAATATGAACGTAGCAGGACTAGCGCGCCTCCGTCCAAACAACGGTTCATTATTTTAAGCGAATAAACCTTATATTATAATATTTAAGAATGAAGATAAAAGAATCAACATACAGTTAATGCCTAAAAAACCCCTAAGCATTAAGCTGATAAAAAAATATTTAATTAACTGAAAAAAAAAACTATTATTTTTACGATAGTACAGTTAGAATACACGTCGCTCAGCGACGCTAACGTTTTGTTAGGTCTTATCTTTGCTACTTTACTTATTTCTCCCTCAACCCTCAACTCAATCTGCTGCGAGTAAATTAACAGGTCTATACCCAGATGCGGTAGCTAGGCGGAATCGCGATCTACCTAAAATAAAGGATACCGAAAATACTAATAAGACTGACATAAACCATCAACAACTCACTAAAGTAGAAATACTCTTGATAAAGCAAAGTGAGAAAATTGACATACTCCTACAACAAATAGGCTCCCTTATGGGACTATTGACTACAG
>DWQW01007075.1:0-15464 GCA_018249695.1 Heliconius erato demophoon | reverse complement strand
AGATGGTAATAGGACTCGGTAAATTTTAGACTATTTCTGTGTATATTCCTATTTGAGATGCATATTGTGAACCACCAAGAATCAAATGTTTGGTTGGTTTGTTTATGTTTGTGTATATGTAGTTGTTCACAAAAAGAAATATTTTTTGAGGCCGTTGTGGTCCACGGGCACAAATGTGTGACTGTAACGTGACGTAGTTGTGGGTTCAATCCCCACTCGAGCGACTGAATTATTATTTATTCACTCCGGTACTAAGGTAAAATCCCGCCGTTGACTTCCAGCACTCAACACGCAATGCCTCGAAAAATTCGGCGAAAAGTGAGGAATGAAGTGTTAACACTAGGTTTCCTCTGCCTACCCTGCTGTGGGCGAGATACAGCGTGAAGCTGAGATGAGAGAGAACGTACTACTAAAGATCTAGTAACTTCTTCTTCTAGATAATATTATGCATGTTAAAGTAGTGGGGAACAGGGATGAGAAAGCTAAAGAGTAATTTAAACAAATGGTTTATAGAATAATAATTTGTAAATTGTATATTATTTCATGTGCAATAAAGTATTATTACTGTTATTAGACTATGACTTTATAGAATATCACTCGAGAAATTTCCATTTTCTTCACGAACATAACAATAGTAATTAAAATTGTACAAATATGCACAATAGTAATTAAATTTTCTTTTTAAAAAAAGTCTTTATTAATTAAGTAACAAAAGATTAGATATATAAGATTTAAATATTGACATTAACACAGTATATATGCCTTTCTATAATATAAAGAGTGATTAATATAAAAAAATATAATATTTTATAAAATATACAATAAAATATATCATTGTTCTTGACTGAACTTTCCAAGTATTGTTTGTTATATAGATAATTCTAAGTTTCCCAATGAAAGATTTGCTATTATAATCTACTGAACAATAGGCTCGTTACAGCTATACAAGATTGCTGAAAGCGAGTTAGCTGGCCGCGGCCGGTCGCCGGATTTGTGAAAACGCTACGATTTCAGAACAAACAACTGTTTTGAGGACAATAAGGTTTAGTTTGGGGTCAGTGGTTTTAAAATTTATCATATAACAACGTATATTGAAAGCATTTCATTTTAAATATCTTTCATATAGGCAATATAAAAGCTTTTCAACGCCCGATTCAACCTTTTCTTTTATTAATGATGTTAAAAATGAAAATTAATATTGTACATAATATAATATTATGTTATTGATATCTATAATTATAGATTTCAGAGATTATATTATATAGAAAACAACTTTACCTTGTATCCCGCACGCAGCAACGGGGTAGGCAGAGAGAAGCGTGCTTAGACACTCCGTTATCTATTTTCTGTTCATCATATCCGTTGTAGTGCTTAGACACTCCGTTATCCATTTTCTACCGAATTCTGGGGACATTGTGTGTTGAGTGGCGGAACTCAACGCCTCGCTTTGTTCTCGACACCACAGCGAAAAAATGAAAACATAAATTTAAATAAATATTTCAGTTCCTCAAGTTCACAACCAGTCACAGTCACACACTCGTGCTCCTGCTGGACGTCATTTAAAAAAACAGAAAATGTAATATAAGCAAAGAAAAAAGCGGATTCATAATAAATTCTATGACACGGTTAAATTATAAAAGATAAACTAACAAACTGGAAGAATGTTTGAATGATAGAACGTCATTTCATTTAAAAGCAACCTTATCTGAGTAAATTCAATTTAGAGAACTTTAGATGATAATATTTAATGGGAAGAGGATTCCCATGGGCGAGAGAGCTGATTCAAGCAAATAAAAATGAAAAATCATGCTACAATTTTTACATGAGCTCCGAATTCCCTCACTCGTTTGCATATTTTTAACCGTTTAGACAGGTTGTTACTTATGAAAATATTACACTTTCGCTAATGGCGTCCAAAAATGTTTCTAATGGCTTCGTGTTACGTTTTAAATCTAAAAATATATATGTATGCTTTTATAGATCGCTAGATTTTTTGGCCAGTCGTGGCGCAGGGGACGAAGTGTGACTGTAAAATCGACTGGTTGTGGGTTCGATACCCAGTCGAGGAAATGAAATATTTATTTACATTTATATTTTCATTTCTTCACTCTGGTGTCAATTCAAAGCGCGGCTATGAGTTCCGCCACTTAACTCGCAATGCCCCCAGGACTCGGCGGAAAGTGGGGAACGGTGTGTTTTAACACTAGGTTCCCTCTACCTACCCTGCTGTGTACGGGATATGGCGTGAAGCTGATTTAATTTTTTAAATGTTTTGAATGTTCCATAAGTAGCTATGTTTAGACATAGTACTGTACTTAGAATATTTTGTAGAAGATAATATATATAATAATTTAGATATTGAATATTTTTTTAATGGGAACCCTCCATACATTATTGTACAGAACACTCCTCAGTTCACCAGTAAATTCTATTTAATTATAAGGGTCTACCATTGAATACTAAGGATGAATGTTCTATTTCCATTTGAGAGTAATATAAATGAATTTATAGATATCAGTTCTGTATCTACTATAAAAATATTATAACCTACATACATATATATCTATAAGTTTTAGAGGATAAGGACTTTACACTACTTTCCTATATGGCAAATAAATATAGAAAGAAATTTTACCATGCGTATGTTTGTTTAGGTGGTTTTCAAAAATTACTATGCGGATTTTTATATTACTTTCAGCATAAGAAAAAGATTGTTGGATTGTGTAGAAGATTTACAAATAAATATGGTAAAAAACAAGTTTAAGTTTGCAGTTTGTGAATTATAAAAAATATATATACGTTTTATGTGAGCTTTCTTTACGAAAGCCAAGGCTGTATATAGTGACAGAAAAAAACTGAAATTTTAAACATTTCCAAAAAAAAAAAAGTCTATAGTAGCATGTGCTTGTTTGTTTAGTTTCAAAATGATCATTTTATTTTTATCATATTTTGTATAAAATATTTAAAAAGGTATTTTGATAAAATAATAAGTAGTACGAGTACATAGTAGTGATAAAAAAGTGCTTGTTGATTTCTATACTGTTTGTTCAATCTATTAACTGCACAAGAAAATCATCCGCAAGTAGGAATCGAACTCGGAAACTCGTTAGTGTCAGTTATACTAAACTTTGGCTTTAAACAACATTTCAAGTAGGTACTTTGTCATAGTGTAGCTTTTTATTTATAGAGGTCACTATAATGGATTTTAAGGTTAATTTTATAACTCATAAATCTTATGTGGTTGGTATCATTTATACAACAGTATGAAATTTAAATAACTATATTTTATTATATCAATTCTAAATGTAATAAATTTTAGTTCCCTTCGTGGCGTAGTGGGGTGTGATTGATTATAAGCGATGCCTCCGTGTTCTAATGTTCATTTTAGCGATTAAATAAAAATATTTAAAATATTCTTGTATTAATAAAACATATTTATTATTATGAATATATATTGCTATCAAAATATATATTATACAAAACACAAAGTATACTAATTGACATATTTACAAAGTTAAATGTAAGCATCGGTGGTTCAGTGGTAGAATGCTCGCCTGCCACGCGGGCGGCCCGGGTTCGATTCCCGGCCGATGCATAATCCTTTTTTAATTTTTGTTTTTTCCGTGTGTAAAATGTATAAAAGCAATCATAACAAAGTTACATATATTTCACAATATTAATATATTTCTTTGTGATAAAATTATTTCAATAGTAAAAAAAATTATGCAAGATCTCATACCCTCATTAAAAGTTTAATTGTTCCTGGAAGGGTTTAAGAAGACTTGTTTTGTCTTAAATTATTTTAAAAAGGTTTTAAAATATGTATTGTATAATAATTTGTGTACTATTTTATTAACTTAGACTGTTTGGAAATTGGTCGTAAAATATTAATTTACTAGCGGCCCTCTCGCGGCTTCGTCCGCATACTTCCTATAATACTTTAATTATACTGCATTTGCCAACAGATTGATACTTGCAATCATGAAAAACTTGTGTTCGTAATTCTTATTTAAGGCTAACTAAGACTTATACCCTAATGTTTGTTGTATAGCACTTCTGATAAATAAATTTTTCATACGTAACAAAAAAAAAAATCAGACTAGTACATCCAGATACAGATCTTAGCGTTAAAACAAACAAACTCTTTCACTTTATTGTATTAGTAGAAATTAAAAAATATATTATTTGATAAAGCGATGTAATTATATTCTAAAAGGCTTACAATTGGGAAAATTGGGAAGATTTCGTATATAATTATGTGAAGAATATATTAAATGTTTATACTTATATGTTTCATTTCATAAATATTTTATCTATAAAATAAAATCGGCTTCTCGCTGTATCCCACACACAGCAGGGTAGGCAGAGGGAACATAGTGTTGAGACACTGCGTTCCCCACTTTCTGCCGAATTCTAGAGGCATTGCGTATTGAGTGGCAGAACTCAACGCCGCGCTTAACCTCGACACCAGAGCGAAGAAATGGAAATATAAATTTAAGTAAATATTTCATCTCCTCGAGTGGGGATCGAACCCACAATCAGTCGGTTTTACAGTCACACCTCGTGCCGCTGCGCCACGACTGGCCTCAAACTGGCCTATTTTATCTATCTATTTATTTATTTGAATACCAAATTTTTGTTTGTATGAAAGTTGATGACATATCATGCACTAGCGTCTGGAGTATTACTGTAAGCACTCCAGTCACCTTGACTACGACAGGTGTGAACGTAGAGAAGGTTACGTTGAAAATAAAAACGTAAGACCTCGGCTTTGTGTTTGCGGATATAACAAATTGTTTATGATATTGCTTTTAGTTTTATATTAAACTAACATTACTTCGTCGAAAATATTGTTTATGAAACTTGACTGTAACCATTATTGTATTTTTAAAAATTAAATTAGTGTATTTATCTTTACATAAAGATACTATTAGCTACCTAAATACACGAGGCCAGTTGTGGCGCAGGGGCACAAAGTGTGACTGTAAAATCGACTGGTTGTGGGTTCGATCCCCACTCGAGGAGATGGAAGTAAATATACTTAAATTTATATTTCCATTTCTTGGCTCTTGTATCGAGGCAAAGGGCGGCGTTCAATTCTGCCACTCAACACGCAATGCCTCCAGAATTCGGCAGAAAGTGATAAAAAAAGGAACGGAGTGTCTTGAAGTTGAACACTTGATTCTCTCTGTCTACCCTAATGGTGTGCGGGGATACAGCGTGAAGCTGATTTATACCTTACCTAAATATATTTTTGTATCATTTATAGATATATTAGTGTATATTTATTTGTAATACATTTACCTATAATAGACCTATATCTAAATATTCATTAATATATTCTATATGGCACAAAATTAAAAAAACAAATTTGTATGATACAAAATGTAGCTTTAACGGTACAAACCATTATCTGTGGGATTGATCTCCATTCGGAGGAATGATTTTTTTTCATTTCCTACGAATTGTCTCGAAATTGAGTTGATAATGGAGCACTGAGTGTCTCAATACTAGGTTCTTTCTGATTACCTTCCCAGTTTCCAGGAGGCGCGGGTTCGAGCCCAGCTACGTTCAATTTTTTATACGTTTTCTAAATAAGTATTTTTCTTTCCTAAGTGTGAAATACCACTTTAAAAATGTTAAAAATGCCTTTCTATATATGGGATAAAGCGCGAGACTCAAACAAATGTAACATAGAGGAATAGAAACATGAAGATAAATATAATTATGACTTTTTGAAGTACTGCCTTCTCGACTGAAAATCCCAGCAAGTCCAATATAAAACCAGTATTATATTTACATATTTTTTATAATTATATGATTTCATACTTATTTATAAATTGATAGAATGATTCAGATTATACCTTTTTTTTACCATTTGTATTTCATTTAATTTATTTATTACAGCATTCGTTAAAAGCTTTTAGCACAGCAATAGTCTTTGCATTACAATATTTTTATATTAAGACTCTCACCGAAAAACTCTTTCAGTTTTTTTTTGCTTATGACCATTATTAGAGGATTTATAAGTGCAAATTTTAAGCAGAAGAGTGAAGAATTTTATGTAAGTACATTGAAATAGTAATCAGTTTTGCTTTTATGAAAACACCTGAAAAAATGTCAACTTTGCAATTTTTTCCTCTTACTTTTCATCGATGTACGCCTAAATCTAATAAATTACACTACAGATTTGAGATTTTATGCTATTTTCACTAGTAGGTAGGTTTAAAGACGTAAAATAAATATTCCTTGGCCGGTCGTGCCGCAGGGTAAAGTATGTCTGCAAACGCGGCTAGTTGTTGGTTCGATCCCCGCCCGAGGAAATGAAATATTTGCTTAAATTTATATCCATTCCATTCCATTTAACCCTCTGGTTTCGAGGAAACAGAGTGTCTTTACAATAGGTTCCCTCTACCTTCCGTGCTGTATGCGATCCCACAGTGTAAAAAATATATAATATTATCTATACCCAGCTAAAAGCGAAATAACGAAATAGCCAATATGAAGTCCATTATGAAGTGACACAGGACATTGCAGGGCGAGTATAAAAACATAACAATAAATTGACTTGAATTAGTTTTCTTCTTCTTGTCTACTTGTTATAATATAATTTTATTTAAAAAAGACTAACTTTTAAATTTCTTACAACTTTGCTTTTATTAAAAAAGGAATTGTATACTAAACTTGTACGCTGAACGTTTCTGCCATTTCCCGTCCCCTGTGGAGAATGTTAAAAGAGAAAAATAATATTAAGAGTTTTTATGCAAAAAGGCAAATAGGAAACATTAAAATTCGCAATTCTTCATCACAAATGACGATGAAACTTCATAAAAATAAAATTTGAAAGTTAAGAAGATTATGTTACAATTATTTGTTTTGTATAAAGATTTCTTCTTCTTCATTTTTATATGATTTAGAAAGTACGAAGAAAAAAATAACTGAAAATAAAATAATAATTCAACCACAAGAAGACACAAGTTTGCGCCTTAACCACTAAAAAACCGTATTTGTCGTATCACCAGTATACCAAAACACTCCTCTTACAGCCACACCCAGTATCAGCACATGGAGCTTTAACGTTTCGAGCGACTGCCAGTATCGCGATCATCTGGAAAGCAAGGCCAAGTCGGTCTCAAAGAAACTGAGGGTCATCACCAGAGCGAGACAGTACTTCACGCCAAAACACAGATTGGCCTTGTATAGGGCCCAGCTTCGGCCTCATATGGAGTACTGTTCTCATCTCTAAGCTGGTGCCCCCAGTACCAGCTTGACCCATTTGATCGCATACAACGTAGATCCGTTCGAATCGGACCCAATAATCTGCAAAAGGCTTGACACATTGGCTTTGCGTAGAGATGTCACCTCTCTGTGCGTTCTCTTCCGCATTTATCATGGAGAGTGTTTTGGGAAACTGTTTGATCTGATCCACAACATCTTGGTCCACACCATTTGGATATGTGGCACTTCACTACAATGCCATTTCGTAGGAGTTTCTTTCCACGTGCCACGCAACCGTGTGCCGTAAACCTGTGGAATACCTAACCTGTAACTCCTCTGGTCGTGGGCGGCGGTGATCACTTACCATCAGGTGACCGTACGCTCATTTGACTAATCCTAAGCAAAATTTGAATTAAATATAATTGTGTTGAAATAGCATTGTACATATTGTAGTAGCAGACTTTTTAAAAACTATAACTGAATAACACTTGCCACAATAAAAATAACCTTCACTATTAATATTTAAGGTTCCGTATCTTAAAAGTAAAAAGCGGAATATTTATACCATTTTTTTCTAGATCACGTGGAGTTCTCAAGATGAAATTAATATTGAATATTCAGATTCACGGTCCATTGAATCACAGAAAAAAGTTTCATAATCCATCAGCATTTATGCATCGTTTTTTCATTTTGTGTGAATTTAGCCGCATAATCAAAACCTATAGAGTACGTTCCGTGGACCTATAGTTGATTTCCTTCAAAAGGAGTGCATATGCCCTTATACTCAAATTTGTTAAATTTTATAAGGTATACTTAACGTTGACCTACAATCAAATACCTGAAATTGGTACGGAGTCGTCGGTTGGTAAGTCCGACTCGCACTTGTTCGGGTTTTTTAATTAATTAACTTAAACTCGACTTGAGGGTTGGGTTCATTAGCTTAATGAGCTGAAATATTCATAGATCGATAACAAAGAGTTCGACAAATTAAACAGAATTGTATATTTAATGTACTTTTATATTCTATTTGACTTACCTTTTTGATATATGTGGTACTTATTGTTATATAACCTTATTATATTAAAATGTTGTATTTAACAAACTATACATCAGAAAAGCTAAAATTTTTATATATATTTCGTACATTTATGTTTATTAACAGTCACAA
This sequence comes from Heliconius erato demophoon, assembly GCA_018249695.1. NCBI lineage: Eukaryota > Metazoa > Arthropoda > Insecta > Lepidoptera > Nymphalidae > Heliconius > Heliconius erato. The sequence goes on along the minus strand of DWQW01007075.1, from coordinate 7,078 downwards.
AGAGATGATGTATCATTATTTAATTTTTTTTTTGACATCAATGTATATTGTCATAAATAAATCATGAAATTGCTAAAAATATATTCATAATATAAATATTTTATTCTGATAACATAGACCGAATGGTATTATTAGTAACGGAACAGATTAGTAAAAATAACAGTTTATAGATCTGTATAGTAGTCATAGAACGTCTAGTGTGATCTTCTGATTGTACCCAACGCAATGGTGTATGTAATTTTTTAATTAAATAGGAAAAGTGTTTTTTCTTGATAGAAGGTGTCTACTTCAAGAATAAATATTAATATTTAAGTCAGTAATTCTTCAAAATGGCCACTCACCTGCGGTTCACGGTCCCGGTGTGGTTAATGGCTAAAATATGTCAAAATTCTAATGACATAACTAAAATATGGGTAACTTTTTAAAAAGAGGAAATTGTGAACCTTTTAGGTCTACGACATGCGAAAAAATCCTAATGAAGTCGTTTCTTAAAAAAAGTCAAAATTGAAAAATGAGTCCTTAGTTGCGAATATGATTTTTGATTTTAATCTGTTTGTTGTAATATTATTATGTTTACTTTTCTTTAGAATATTTATTTTATTAAGAATTTATTTTGTTATAATGTTAGTGCAAGATAGATAATTGAAAGGCATTGAGTAACTAAATAGCTTTATATTAAAGATTTTGCTGTTTTTCTTATAACATATCACGAGCGATTTTTTTCTTTAAGAATAAATTATTTTCTTTAAAATTTATTTTTATTTTAATGTTGAAACAAAACTAATTAAGCTTAATTTAATAGATTTTCTAAAATATAATAATTAAATCATTTTTATTCAGCACATTATGTAAGAGTCCTTTATATTAAAAAAAAATATAAAAGTATAACTATTTTATTTGTTGGTACTTCATTTAAATAAACAAGCTTAGAGATCAAACTCGCAACTAAAGAAACTTAACCACGTAACGTAAAGTGGTATACAGGGTCTAGAAAATCTCTGTAATAAAGTAAAGTGGATGCAACTCTGTATGACTCTGATTTAATCTAACATGCTTTATATCCTTACTTTCGGACTGCGCTGTGAGACCTGGGGAATACAGTTACTTATTAGTTAAATAAGAGTACGAAATCCTCTACAAATTTAATAAAAGTGCTATAAGAATTCAAATATGTAGTTATATAAACAAATACAATAATATATTTTTTACTTAATTATATATTTTCTTACAATCATGCGAAACTTTTTTATATATACTGGTATATATGTAGTAATTAATCTGTATCTGTAGTTAATAGAGTTAAATGATATGTAAGAAAAATTGTATTCTTGTAGATATTAAGGTTCTGTCTGATTTATATTCTATGTTTTTAATATTATGAGTATTTTCCATATCGTTATCGGTATAATTACTCACCTTTCTTCTATTCTGAAATATAATAACTTTATTATGAACTAATAATTTCTCTACATAACAAGACATTCTGGAAAATATTTATAGTTAATAACAAATAGTATAACAACTTTATCTATTTCGTAGAATGCTAAAAATACTATTCATTCAAAAAATATTATTGAAATTCTTAATGTTAATGTCTAAAAAAAATGTGTACATATTCAATCACTCGTGGTTTTACGTTATTAAACGAGTGTAGGGTTTTTTACTTTTGATTTTTATGAATACTGTGAATTAACAAATATTGTTGTATACCTAATACCTATATAGTATATACCTATGTTGAAACAGCACTAAAATATAACATATAAGAGTGTTAGTTTTGCATGTTGTTTGTTATTCCTAAACGTACATAGGTATTAGGTACACGCAAAACGGATCGGAGTCTTCCTGGTCTCCATGTCCACTTACGGTGTTTTTTATATCATGTCTCAATGAGATCAAAGTCAATAGAGATTATTTCTGGTTTTCAGATTTGATACATCGTTATTTGATCATATAATTTAACATATCTGTTATATTATTAGTTTTAAAGTAAAATTCCCCGAACGATTTTAATGTATATTCAAAAGTTAATTCTTAGTAACTAAGAAAAAGCAACGAAAGACTTTGTATATTTAATAAAACTGACGTTCATTTACGACGTACGATAACCTGTATAATAGGCTATAAAAGTGGCATTAAGTAAATATTGGTTTGTCATTATTACAGCGCTACCTATTTTCTGAGAGAAAATTTATTTATGAAAATCTAATATATTTTACTTTACTTCAAAAATAATCTAAATTGTTCATTGGATATAGAAAAGAAATAAAAAATAATAGCTTGTGAACATCATAAAAATTCCAATATAAAAATAAGAAAATAAGAATATATCTGAGTATATTCTGAATATACTTCAAATATTATAAAATGTTATTACTATTTTATATCAAATAAAAAGTCAGATGAAAGCTCAATACATATTTTGGAACATAATTTTGGAACTACAAACGATATAGGCTGCTTATTTTTTGAACTTCAAAACATTTATAATATCTACAATATTTTGAGAGGCGCAGGGGCCCAAGTGTGGGACTGTAAACGGGACTGGTTGTGCGTTTAATCCCTGTTCGAAGAAACGCAATATTTAATATTTAAATTTTTCACTCTGGTTTCGAGGCAAAACGCGGCGCTGAGTTCCGCCACTCCACCTGGATGCCTTCAGAATTCGGCAAAATATAAAGAAAGCCTACCCTGCTGTGAGTGCGATACAGCGTAATACTGAAAAAAAGTAATATTTTTATATGCATTCAAAGCGCTATATCAATTTATTAGTAACAACAGTCAGCACTATTGGCACAATCATACTAAAATATGTGCTGACATAACGAAAGAAATATATATATATATATATATATATATATATATATATATATATATATATATATATATATATATATATATATATATATATATATATATATATATATATATATAACAAGTGCAATCAATCACGGCGAGCACCGTATCGTGTTTCCATCAATACAGAGTCCAAATAAAGCATTTTTGCATCGTTAATCATTAAGAGGCGACCACACGAGTGGCTGCCATCTCTCGAGAGGTATTAAAAACAGCTGTCCACTCCACAATTAACAATGCCAGTTTTATTATATGAATGCGTTGATTTTTTTTTACTTTTTACTTTTTTAATGCAAAAGACGTAGTATATAATTTTGCGGTAATGATAAGAAATAACAATTTTCTATATTGATAATATTATTTATTGTATTTTAAAAGTGGAGTTGTATATGTATGGTTTCATTTCAGAATAAAAAGTTTTTTATATTTTTCTTCGTTCACAACGGGTTGTTAGTGACAAAAATAATTCAGATTCATTTTAATCAAAACCTATTTTTTTTGGTTAGGTTTTAACAATTTTGCTGTCGGAAATGTTTCAGTATCCGTTCGAGTGCGATTCTCGAATTCAGTTGAAAATTGAAATTTGTTACCTGGGGATGTATTTCTAATGGCGCTGCTAGCATGCAGTGTACCTTTTTCCGAGAATTAATTTAAATTTGAAAGCAAAAACAATAGTAGACAGAAATATTGAAAGGTCACTTGTAGAATATTTACGCCTTTTCAAAACGAATAAAACCTAAATATATAAAATTAAACAATTTATTGAGAGCCATAGTGCTAAATCTTTCATTTTTACATAGTGGCCTAATTGAATTAAGTATATTTAAATATAATATTAAAATAAAATAAAATAAAAAATAACAATTTATTTAAATATGATCTATATATTGGTAAGAGAGATAGGGAGAGACCTCGGTTGACCTTCGTGAGCACAGTATTAAAGATACTGGAGGAAGGTCATGTTTTACGTCCGAAGGGTCCTCATGCTTTTGTTTTTTTTTGCCTCGTGCATGAGGACCCTTCGGATGGCATGTATGAAGAGGTTGATGACAGTGGACGAGGCGAAAGAGGTATGTAGAGACCGTGGAGCTCCGTTCTTTCTGACTACCCCACGATGGACAAAGCGTGAAGTTAAGTTACATATCAATAACGGTACAACCTAACCTGTAATTTAAGATATAAATGTATATATGTGACTGTAAAACTGACTGGTTGTGTGTTCGATTCCCACTCGAGGAGATGAAATATTTAATAAAATTTATATTTATAATTCATCGCTCTGGTGTCGAGGCAAAGCGCGCTGCAGAATTCGGCCGAAAGTGAGGAAAGGAGTGTCTTAACAAAAGGTTCCCTATGCCTACCCTGCTGTGTGCGGGTTATAGCTTGAAGCTAAAAAAAATATATGTATCGCATGTGTACGATAACACAGTAAACAGAGCCGCGGCTACTAAATCAAATATTTCTTGTATATAAACACTCACAAATCGAAGATTTTTTATTATATTCTTATGCCGGTTGTAACATAAAAGGTCCTTATAAAATATTTATGATGTGTGAATAATGTTTCGGAAATTCTATCTCTTTGATCGCGTTTTCTTTCATTGCGTTTGCCTTACTTTCCCTTCTTTTTTGCAAATATTTGTATTGAAATATTGTTTTGCTTTAAGTACCTAGTAATATTTATTAACATTTCCACAATTTATTTTTTTTAGTACGTATTGCGCTGCTTTTTAGATTCATAGTAACTGATGATTGAAAATTTCTATAATATTTTATTTATAGCTAAGTAAGTACTTATTGAATATTTTACAAAAGGTTAATATTAGGTTTTTAAAATGTTGGACAAATATACGTTTCTATGAAAGATATATATTATTTAAATAATTTTGAAGACAAAAATCACTGTTTATGCGATAAGATTCTTATTTTATTATGTAAATATCTTTGAAACAGTCGCTTCCAGCCAATTTGAATACGGAGAAGCGTATGTGGAATGCAATAACGCTAGAGCCTAGGTTACAAAAATATGTTATATACTCGTGTTATTTAGAAATTTAGTAGAATTGTTATTTTAATATATTATTTTGTCAAATAAAGTGCAAACATTAAGTTTATATACTAAAATATATAATATTATAGTGTTGTAAAATTTGTATAAATTTATGAATTCTTCAACACTTCTGGCTTTTCTTTATAGATAAAAGTTTATCCTTATAAGGTAAACAAGGTTTTGGTGTAAGCTTATTTATTAACAAATTTTTAAACTTACGCTCATGAGGAGGTAGGCATTTAATCACGTATAGTGTAACTTTAGTATGTATATATAATAAAAAAAATCAATAAATCAGCTTTACGCTGTATCCCACACACAGCATGGTAAGCAGAGGGAACCTAGTGTTAAGATACTCCGTTCCCTACTTGCCGAATTTTGGGGGCAATGCGTGTTACCGTGATACCAGAACGAAGAAATAGAAATACAAATTCAAATAAATATTCCATTTTCTCGAGTGGGGATCGAACCCACAACCATTCGTGTTTACAGTCACAGGTGACTATAATAAATATAGTAATAAGTGTTCAACTAACATACTTCGAAGCAATTACAATTAAAATTAAACGTTCATACGGCAAGAAAGCCATTAACCTCGGGCTAAAGTAATATATCTTGAGAGCTAAGTGATATTCTCATAAGTGCAAGAAGTGGAAAGTATATAGATAATATCATCAAAGAGACTTAAAACAGTAAATACTTACAGAAGAATTTATCAATCGAGTGCGAAATTTAGAGGAATCAAAATAATTACTATTAATTTAAATGAGTGTATTTTGATGAATTAAATTGAAGCGGTTTCTTTAGCTGTATTAGGGATAGGTAAAGGGAACCTATTATTAAGACACTCCGTTCCATATTTCCGCCGAATCTTTGTGGCGTTGCGTGTTGAGTGGCAGAACTCACTGCCGCGGATGGCGTTGGTACCAGAAAATATAAAAAAACAAATTAAATCAGCTTCATGTTGTATCCCGCACACAGCAGGGTAGGCAAAAGAAACCTAGTGTTAAGATATTCCGTTCCCCACTTTCCGCCAAGTTCTTGACGCATTTTGTGTTGAGTGGCGGAACTCAACACCGTTCTTTGCCTCGACACCAGAGCGATTTCTCCGAGTGGGAATCGAACCCACAACCGTCGTGTACACACCGTTTTGGACCTAGCGCTACGACCACCATGAATAATAATATTTTATTATTAAAATATTCATCAGTAGTATAAGTCAAGTATTATATTAAATCCATCCGTTAGTTACGGTTGACGTTTTAATATAACCTAAATTAATACAAAATATGTCAGATACGTAAAATAATTTTAATGAATCAAATGATCGATAAGGACCGAAACACGGCTGTGAATTAGGGCGTGAAATGCTTTTGAACGGGTTTTAATTACTTTTTTTACTACTGCACGAATTAGAGTGGTGAATAATAAAAATGGTTTGATCGTTTTTTTTTTTTTATAAAAAAAATCCTTGTACAGTTAGTTCATTCAAATATTTCGTCAGGTTTTGTGTTTTTTCTTTATTATTTTAATACGAATATATATAGGTATATGTTCAGGCCGTTTATTATTTAAATACGGTTATATAGATTGAGTGGCGCAGTGGCACAAGCGTGTGACTGTAACGCGACGGTTGTGGGTTCGGTTCCCATCCGGGGAATCAATTACTATTTATTAATATTTTCTTTTGTTCGCTCCCGTACCTTGGCAAAAGCACGGCGTCGAATTGTCTCGATAATTTTGTTGAAAATGGAATATCTATACACGGGATACAACGAAAAAAGCTAAAAAAAGAGTATATTATATTAATATTCAAGTGCATATTTGCGTGCTTTTTTATGCAGCTCAAAAACATGTTAAAATGTTTACAGCTTACTTGATAATAAATGTGGTTCTTGACATACGTTTAGCAAGGGCTTTGGCTATTCAAAATGATTACAAAATTCTAAAGTTTAGTAAAACCTAAATCTGTTTTGTTATTTTTTTTTATTTTAAATGATTCGTAACAATAATATTTAGTCAAGATAGATTGTAATTTTGTCTGCAACTTAAGGGATACATTGTTCTATGAAATATTTATATTTTTTGTATGAGTTATAGAGAGTATAGAAGCGTAGAGGCATAGAGAGATAGTCTGTGTATGTTACCACTCGAAGGATTTGATCGACCGAG
>DWQW01007074.1:0-15469 GCA_018249695.1 Heliconius erato demophoon | reverse complement strand
TTATTTACATTTATATTTTCATTTCTTCGCTCTGGTGTCGAGGCAAAGCGCGGCGTTGAGTTCCGCCACTCAGCACGCAATGTCCCCAGAATTCGGCGGAAAGTGGGGAACAGAGTGTCTTAACACAAGGTTCCCTCTGCCTACCCTGCTGTGTGCGGGATACAGCGTGAAGCTGATTTAATTTTGATTTTATTTTAAAATGGGTAAATAAAAGCATAAAATATTTCTAAGCCTAAATGTAGTCCATTGAACCGTTTAAAACTATAGTGAACTGTTACAGTAAAGTTGGTAACAATCTCACATTTCTTAGAAAAGGTAAGCCAAGTTCTTTACAAAATATAAAAGTACTTGGAGACAATAGACATGAACAAGAATGTTACACTGAAACTACTGCTTCAAGAAAAATGTAGCGAAATAGAGTTTTCTCGTTTAGTTGATGTTTGTTTATAATTTTTTTTTAGCTTCACGCTAGCAGGGTAGTGAACCTAGTGTTAAGATACTCCGTTTGCCTCTTTTCGTCGAATTTTTAAGGAATTGCGTGTTGAGTGGCGGGACTAAACGTCGCACAATGCCTTGGTACCATAGCGAGTAAATGAAAATATTAACTATTTCATATATATATATATATATATATATATATATATATATATATATATATATATATATATATATATATATATATATATATATATATATATATATATATTAAGCAAGTAACAGATTTAATGTGGTTTTCACTAATAGTCACGTTATTTCAGATTAATATTTATCTTATACATTTAATAAAAACATATTGATATTTCTATGTGCAGTCTGAGCGGGTGAACAGAACATTAGTAACATATAATTTTTTTTCAGCTTTACGCTGTATCCCGCACACAGCAGTGTACGCAGAGGGAACCTAGTGTTAAGACACTCCGTTCCCCACTTTCTGCCGAATTCTGAAGGAATTGGGTGTTGAGTGGCAGAACACAACGCCGCGCTTAACCTCAACACCAGAGCGAAGAAATGGAAATATAAATTTAAGTAAATATTTCACCTCCTCGAGTGGAAATAGAACCCACAACCAATCGGTTTTACAGTCACACCTCGTGCCGCTGCGTCACGACTGGCCTAGATATAAATTGTACAGTAAATATGTTCATAATTTAACTCCGTATGCAAAACATGATAGAATGCACATTACCTCCGTCGATATGTATTGCAATCTCATTAAATTGATATTATTTATAGGAATTCTATAATAAAGAAATATAATTCTAGAAATCAACTTGGATATAACGATCTTTCAGTACCGTTAACATTTACAAATGATCGCGCAAAAAAATCATATTGACTGACTCAAGACGTGAGAACGCGTCGTGAGTCGTTATTAGACGACTAGAATTTCCGTTATTTCTAGTAAGTTAAACAAAAAATATTATAGTTTAATGCGAGACAGATTTTCGTAGTGAATGTATTTTAAAACTTTTATTTAAAAAAAAAATCAAATCAGCTCCACGCTTTATCTCGTATACAGCAGAGTACATAGGAGGCCTCTAGTACTCGTATATATAAATGAAAATAAATAAATCAGCTTCACGCTGTATCCCGCACATAGCAGGGTAGGCAGAGGGAACCTAGTGTTAAGATACTCCGTTCCCCACTTTCTGCCGAATTCTGGAGGCATTGCGTGTTGAGTGACAGAACTCAACGCCGCGCTTTGCCTCGACACCAGAGCGAAGAAATGGAAATATAAATTTAAATAAATATTTTATTTCCTCGAGTGGAGATCGTACTCACAATCCGTCGGTTTTACAGTCACACTTTGTGCCATTGCGCCACGACTGGCCTCGTATATATAGTTAGGTATATTTAAAGATGTCACCTTGAACTAACATTGCCGGTCCTGCAGCAATCCAATTACGTAAGAAATTGGACTCAACCCGCCCATCCCGCTAATGGAAGGCGGGACGGCGCAGATTGGGACAGCTATCGCTGAGCGACTCTATAAACTTAATCTATATCTACATTAGTATGTGTAGAAACTAAAACAAAAAACTTCTTGGTGAACTGTACGTGGATAAACTAAAATAAATAGAGGCGAGGCCAATCGTGGCGTAGTGGCACAAGTGAATGTATACGCGACAGGCCTTGGGTTCGATTCATAATAGAGAAAATGAAATATTTAATATTTTCATGTCGCTCTGGAAACGAGGCGAAAGCGCGGCGTTGAATGCCGCCATGTAGTATACAATGCCTCCAGAATTCGGCGAAAAATGCGGAACAGAGGTATCTTAATGAGAACAGAGTATTAGACACTAGGTTCCCAGGTTACCTATGCAAAAAAAAATGTAGAAAAATCATGTGTTATAATAATATTTTATACGCTTATTTTTATTTTTTTACACAATACACCTCTCGGGTCCGTTATTATGCAATCTTAGCTTTAATTATTTTCAAAGAAAGGAAAATGCATTATTTTCTTGAACGTCTCTATTGTTAACAATTGTATGGCCAACGGCAAGGAAACTAGAAAATAGTAAACTTTTCAAATATTCGTGTCCAGTAGAAACTTAAAAAGGAAATAAAGTTCTTTTTCCGTGTCAGTAAGATGGTGAGAAAAGTTACCTCCGCCTCGAGTACGTGACTTGAGTTTTCTTTACACTTACCGACCAACGAAAAGTTATTTATTTTTTAGTGAACTGCTGAAAGGAAAACAAACTCGATACAATATCAGCAAAAGTAAACCGTTGCCTGTTTGTATCGAATTATTCCTAAAGTTACTTTTCGTCACAATTTTGTAATTCAATTTTCTGATATAAAATTCGAATGAGTTTAGTAAATTGGAATTATGACACATTTGCTAACTTTGAATATTTATTCTAACTACATAGATTTAACAACAGTAGTAGGTATGATTTAGGCAACGATTCAATTACGAAAAATATCTAATATCCTACTAATATCATAAATGAAAAAATAAGGATGGATGTTTTGTTTAATTTAGATGAAACTTTACAGTAAAATAGCTGTATCTAAACGAACAATAATTATTAATTTTATTTTATTTATTAATTTAAAATACATCAAAATGAAATACAGGCTACAAGGTTTTTTTATTACAATAATAACTTTAAACGACCGAAGCAGCGTGTTGGTTGCTTTAAAACGTAGAACAAAAAGGTAGATAAAGAAGAACAAACGGTCTACTTGAATAAAAATAAATAGAAATTGATAAAATCCCCCGAACAAAATGACTACACTGCACTATCGGAATCCGATAGCGACATTTTAGTTCAGGCGTTTGCATCTAAAGCCAGGATTAAGCAAGCCCCTTTAGAATAGACTCAGGAAACAGTAAATCGTATTGCTTTCAAAGCGTCGTGTGAGAAATTGCACGGATACTTTTAATTATTTGCTAACTTGAACAATATAATAGGATTATTACGATTTTAAGCTTCACGCTGTATCCCGCATGGTGCAGGGTAGGCAGAGGAAACCTAGTGTTAAGAAACTCCGTTCCCCACTTTCCGCCGAGTTCTGGAGGCTTTGCCTCGACACTAGAGCGAATATATGAGAATATAAATGTAAATAAATACTTCACTTCCTCGAGTGGGGATCGAATCCACAACCAGGCGATTTTATTTTAACAATCTATGAGGCGTTGCGTGGTGAGTGGCGGATTTCAACGTTGAAAGTTAATTATTTCTTTTCCCTGAATTGCTGTCGAACCCACAGCCATCGGGTTTACAGTCACACGCTTGTGCCACTGTAGTACTAAGTACTTATTTGTAAATTCGATTAATGTAAGTATAAAATATGATTCAAATCCAAGTACAAATATAACCGAATAAATTTTCCACGAAAAGTTTTCTGCAATCGTAAATGTTCTCCATCCTGTGAAATCTTTCTTATACCTTGAAGATTTATCTTAATAAGTGGCAATTTGTTTGTGCCAGGTTACGTTAGAATATTTCATTGAAATTTCAAAGTATAATTTTTAACATTTTTTTGGTTAAATTTAGCTGGTTTTAGAGATGAATGCATCATATCCAAAATGGACAGGAGTCCAGAGTCATGCCCAAATCTAGATTTAGATTTTTGTATTATTAATATACAAACATATGTGTAGTATACTACACACTTAAAGTAATTGTATAAGAATCACTTTAAGTAAGACAGCGCCAATCGTGGCGCAGGGGCAGACGTAATCCACGTCATAAATGCGTCAGGTTGTAGGTTCGACTCCCACTCGAGGAAATTAAATATTTAATATTTTCATTTCTTCGCTCTGGTAGCACGGCATTGATATTTAAATAATATTTTTTTTTGCGCTTTAAACCTACACTCACTCTGCCTACCCTGTTATATGCGAGATACAGCGTAATAATTAAAAACGTTGTAAATGTCACACATGCGCTAACATGTTATCTATTTCAGCCGGCCTTGGAATGGGTGGTGGCAAGAGTAGATGACATTTTGAACTGGGGCAGAAAGGGCTCCCTTTGGCCTCTGACTTTCGGTCTCGCTTGCTGCGCTCTGGAGATGATGCATTACGCTGGACCGAGGTGATTTCATTATATTCTTATTTTTAATATAATAATAAAAAAGATTGTATAGTTGGTTTTTGTCTTTAGGCGTTGCTTATGAGCAGAGAATATGATTTTCCTAATATAAAAAGAAACGGTAAAAGTTTTATTTCAACACTAGCGACCCAGCGGCTTCGCCCACTTGAATTACATAATTATTAATTTACTAATCTGCATTACTTTAGTTTTCGTATTATATCATTTTAAAAACAATATCTATATCTATATGGAAAAGTTTTTACAGCAATTTCGTCGAACAACGTTATTTAAAATTGTATAATTTCTTTATTTATAAGATCTTGATTGAAATAAAACAAAACAAATGAAATTGGTTCAGCTGTTTCTGAGATTACCTTGAACAAACGCACAGACACAGTAATATAGATATACGACATGAAAATAAAATTTTAAAAGCAACGTTTCTAGTTCTATTACGATTTTATTATAAATATAGATATAGAGGCCAGTCGTGGCGCAGCGGTACGAAGTGTGACTGTAAAACAGACTGGTTCGATTCCCCCTCGAGGAGATGAAATATTTACTTAAATTTATATTTCTGGTGTCGACGCTAAGCGCGGCGTTGACTTCTGCCACTCAACACGCAATGCCTCCAGAATTCGGCAGAAAGTGGGGAACGGAGTGTCTTAACACTAGGTTCCCTCTGCCTACCCTGCTGTGTGCGGGATACAGCGTGAAGCTGATAAAATATCACCAATGTAGGGATAAGATGCCATCTCGTTAAGGTTTACAACTCAACTAATTTACTTAAGTATACCCGTGAGCTAATTTAATAGAAATACTCATGCGTAATTCTATTAACGAAACCTATTTAGCAGAAACTATTTTCTATGTATGGTAAATACCTATTACAGACCGCGTAATTGATATCAGATTGTTAGCTGAAACCGAAGCTGGTGTTTCGACACGCCTCGTCACTTTTCCATGTTCGCTTAAGATTAATTATTTTCTAGATCTATATAAAATTACATTTATATTACACTAGTGGGCGCTCGCAGCTTCGCCCGCTTATTTGCACCCTTAGGGGTGAATTCTAAAAAACCACGAAACACGTGTTCAATGAAATATTTTTAAGAGTCTAAATTTGAAATTTTATAAAAATCGGTGCCGATTAAATTTTTTTTCCATACAAACTTTCAAACCCTATTTCCTCCCTTTAGGGTAAAAATTTTTCAAAATCCCTTCTTATGTCCAGATTATGAAAATAAACATCTGTCCAAATTTCACGTTTCTACGCACAGCGGTTACGGCTGTGCGTGCGTCTTACCTCAGTCAGTCAGGTACATGTCCTTTTATATATATATATAGCTAATGTGACTATTTGTATAATATAAAGTTGTTTATATGTAATAATGCCCAATAAGATCTACATCAGATTGGTAGAAAAGTAAATGTAATATAATATAATGTTAAAATACCTATAGAATGTTTTTAATTAACCGTTGGCGTTAATTCTGGTGAAGTTTAAAATTTTACCGTCTCTTTTTATAATTATGTTAGTCTTGTCTCAGCTCATAGTTTAAGGCAAGAAAAGAATAGAAAAATGAAGACAAGTAGCGTTTATATCAAATTGGAAAAACGAAAAAGTTTAAATATAACTAATTCCCCGGATTGGTAACCGAACCAACAACTACCGTATATAACCCATCGATTCCGAACAGCGCTTTCAAGGTGTCAATTTATATAAGATAAATATATCAAATGTAAGATCAATTCTGAATATAAGGCGAAAGGCCAGTCTATGATATTTGACTGGAGTACCTCAACAAAGAGGGTTAGGTCAAGTATTTCCGCTTAATTACCTCCTTTAGCTTGACAAGCTTTCAAATTAACACGTTTAAGTCACGATCCTAGGCATGGCTATAGTTCTCCGTTATAAATCTTTAGTATTGTTTTGTGAAATAACAATTAAATGGAAGAAATGACACAAATGCGCGTTGTTTACTTCTTTTATATATAATATAAAGATTATTTTTTCAGAACGCTGTCGCTTGCAATGGGCAATAATCAGATAAACAAATCTTATCTTTAATCTCAAATCTACAATGTTTACTTTCATATGGCAAAATATGAACCTGTACCCACTTATATACTTTCAAATGCTCTATAACCAACACACCTACCTGCTTATTTAATACTAAATATTTTACTTTGTTAAGAGGGCATAGTGGAACAGAGGAACAGTTTCGGACAAAAAACGCGACTGTTGACGATATGTGGGGTTGAATTTAATCATTCAATATGTAATGTCTCGGAAATACATCGGAAAGTTAAAGGTTCTCTCTGCCTATCCTTAACGTTAAGCGTCGCTTAACGTTGCTGTTTTTATATTTTGTTTATAACATAATAATACAATAATATAAATACAATAATATTATTTTTATTTCACAGATACGACATGGACAGATTCGGCATGGTGTTCCGTGGTACACCGCGTCAAACCGACGTCATCATAGTAGCCGGTACCGTCACCAATAAGATGGCACCCATACTGCGCAAGACCTACGACCTGATGCCGGAGCCTCGCTTCGTGGTATCCATGGGTAGCTGCGCCAACGGCGGCGGTTACTATCATTACACGTACTCAACTGTGCGCGGCGCTGATAGGATCATACCGGTTAGATTGATTTGGATATAAATCAGATACACTATAATTATGAACTTGGCTTGACACGCTACCGCGCGTCTAGATGGTATTGAATAGCAATAGGTTTCTAGACAACTGAAAAGCTAATTTTCTTATGATGGATATATAGGTGATGGTTTTTTATGACACATAATCAAACTTAAAAACATGATAATTTTTTATACGTTTTTACGGCAAATAAAACTATAAAAACGTTATAATTATTACAATAAAGGCGACTAGAGCTAAGTAAATTACCGGATTCAAATAAAATTACTGCACTTATATTAACGTATAATAGAACATTTTTTTATTAAAATACGATATTTAGCTGTATTTTGTAAAAATGCCATTTGAATTTTCTCGTCGGTTTATGTTAGAAGAGCTGCCTTCCAAGCCGGCGTTAGGTTAACATGGGAAAAACCATAGTTTTTAGCAAATAAAATAAAAAAATTGGAACTTAGCATTATATTTTATACGTCTAGGTGGACATCTACGTGCCAGGTTGTCCCCCAACAGCTGAAGCTTTGTTATACGGAATGCTGCAACTTCAAAAAAAGGTGAAGCGCATGCGCACATGTCAAACGTGGTATCGACATTAATACTAATAATTGACATTATTAATGTTTGACTAAAAAGAAACTAAAATTATGACATTTCAATATTATTGTATTATTTTATACAACACTACTTTATAAATTCTGTTATAAATATATATCGTACCAGTAAGAGCTTGAAGTTTTTTATTAAAAACAATTTATTTTCTTAGTTATCTTGATGTTTACCTAATGATAACAGGAAGAGACGTTTGAAGAGATGTCTCTTCTAATTTTTGAATAAATTTGATAACTTGTTAATTCGTATATTTAATTAAAATTATTAATCTTTTATTATAAACTTTCTTAAATAAAAAAATACCAAGAGAAAACCATTCAATAATTTATAAATTTTGATCAAAAGAGCGTAACTATAAACACATAAAAAACATTTTTAAAACTTTGTTTTAACTTTATACGAAATCAGTAGTGATGTGTAAAAATGGAAGAAAATCTATTATTGAAATATTATGTATTAGGTCAGAGCACGACCTAACATCGAAATATCTGCTCTTACGTGTCGAATTAAAGTAATGGACCATCAAATGTGAATGTTGAAAAGTTAAGAAAGTTACAGTATAGAAATTGAATTTTATAAGAAATGGACATCACTAAAATAATTTATAATTTTCATCTCATCTGCTGTAGGCAAAAGGTAAGCCTTGTGTTAAAACTGCCCAATTTTCGAGTCATTACGCGTTAAGTAGCGTAGCTCAATGCCGCGCCTTGTCTTATTCATAGAAAAAGCCAATCGATAAGCAATAAAGGCTATAGATAATTTTAAGCTTTTTAAATTTCAAATACAATTTTGAATTTTATAGTGTGAAGACACCACTAGGTGTGAGAAACTCGTGGGCGTTTCATTACGCGGAGGCACGTACGGGCAACGTTTGAAATTGATCTAGTTTCCAACTATAAAGCACTCCATATTTAAGATTTCACACGAATGATTTTATTATTATTCCTCTTATTATCTTACAGAAAAGAACTGTTTATATTTTTTTTAAAGGAGGGAAAAGGCCGTCGTGGCATAGCAGTACAACGTCCAACAGTGGTGGGTTTGATCTCACTCGAGGGATTGATTTATTTTCATTTAGGTAACAAGACAAGAATTCCACCATTCAATACGCAATGTTTGGAATATTGGACTGAAAATGGCAACGTAGTTTTTTAACACTGGTTTCCCTTGGTCGACAGTGCTATGTGTAAAATAAAGCGTGAACCTAAGAAATTCTTATTAAAAATAAATATTCTATATTTTCTTAAGTAGCTGAGTTATATAGATAAGTAAATTGATAGAAAAAATAGTCTAACGCCATAAATATGAGAAAATAGTAAACATACGCTTTATAGCAGAATATAAGAAAGTATATAACATAATATTTAAATTTATATTTTCATTTCTTCGCTCTGGGATCGTGGCTAAGCGCGTCGTTGAGTTCCGCCACTCAACACACAATGCTTTCAGAATACAGCGAAAACTTGAGAACGAAGTGTCTTAACACTAGGTTTCCCCTGCCTTCCCTGCTGTGATAATTAAGTATATGTTAATTGTTTAAGAGAATTTCAATGCTTTTCTTTTGCTTTTATTTCAATGAAATAGTTTTAATATGCCGCGCCGTGTATTTACCTATTTTTTTTAGCTCCACGCTGTATCACGTATATAGCAATGTAAGTAGAGGGAACCTAGTGTTAAGCAACTCCGTTTACTGCTTTCCGCCAATTTTTCGAGGCATTGCCTACTGTAGTATCGGAAGTTAACATCGCGTTTGGCCTTGGTACCAGAACGAAGAAATTAAATCATTAAGAAAATACTACTAGATACTCTAATTAAATTTTAAACTTAACATCTCTTATTTTAGTACTAGAAAACATCATATAACCCGTCATTTTTTCCCATATAGAGAATTAAATAGGTTTTTGTTCGAGGCAGCCGGCGCGAGGGTTGACGGTTATTAAATGTCACGGTAGTATAATTATACTAATTAAATAATTGCTATATGATTGACACTACTATGTATGAAAGGTGAATAAAAGTCAGGCCTACTTTTAGGGTTCCATACCTTTTAAAAAAGGTACCCTTATAAGATCACTTTGTTGTCCACCCGTCCGTCTGTATGTCTGTCAAGAACACTAATCTCAGGAACGCGTGGAGATAACGAATTAAAATTCAAACCATATACTTCAAATTTACGGTCCCATGATTTCCTAAAAAAAAATGTATTTCTCCATTTATTTAAAAAAGATATGGCAGTTTATATTGCAAAAAAAGCGTATTTCGACACTATAATGGGAATCAAAATTAATAGAGTATATCCGGTTGACCTAGAATTATGAAATTTGGCAGCTAGCTTAATCTAAAAAATAATAGTCTTTAAAAGGGGGGCAAATTTTGGTATTAAAGCCGCTAGTTCAAGTGAAGTATCAGACGAAAGAGCTCTGGCTAAGCTAAGCTTGAATTTCACAAAAAGCTCGAGACCACTCGTTGGGCGAGCCTGATTCGCGCTTGACCGGTTTTTTTGTTATAATTGCAACGGACCACCACAGAACAGTATAAGTTAATAGAATTAATTTTACTATGGTAGCTAAGACACTCACTTTTTGCCTTGGCGAAGCGAAGACATAAAAATATTAATAAACAATATATATTTCCTCGAGAGGGGATCGAACCCACAACCATCGCGTTACAGTCACACCCTTGTAACCCAGCGCCACGACGACCTCACTTACCTATTACTGTCTACTGTAAAAAAAGTATTTTTGCCCCCGCGTCACGACGGCTTCTATTATCTGGATTAATATACATAAACAATTAAATAAAAGTATAAATACAGAAAAGTAAGAGGAGGAAAATTTACAATCAATACATGACAATCAACTCTTGACAGATTCAAGCACAATATCAATAGAGTAGATACCTCCGCTACTTTAATTAATTATTGATAAAAAATGGCCACATAAAATAATATAGAAGCGAATTAATAAACAACTGTTCGTTTACTTTCATAGTATTATTATTTTAAATATCATAAGTTGAAATTAACATATTAAATTTTTGTGGCGAAATCAAATTCATCTTCAAAATTCAAATCTTTCCTTAAGAAAAATTATTTATTTTTCTCATTCTTTGCATTTGGTATGTGGTATTTCATTTTATGCTGTTCGTTGACTTCTCATTTAGATGAGGCTTGCAATATAAAAGGATGTTATAAGTAACTAACTAGCTTTAGCTCGCGGATTCGCCTGCATTAAAACTAAATAATTTTAAGAAAACTGTCCAGCATCATGTATTTATAGCATAACATTTTTTTTTAGAGTTTCCTCTCTATACCTTGAGGATTTTAAAAAATTTATTACATATGACGACATTTCAAAAATTTTCTTTTATCCAAATCTTATACTCACAATAACGAATATAACATGATATAATAAAAATTATCCAATTTTGTAGCGTCGTCATCATCATCAGCAATTCACCTATATATTTAGAAGATGGAAGATTTTAAAGAACATCAATTTTGCTGTTATTGCATTTTGTTAAAAAAATACATTACATACTGCTTAGACGAAATTCAAAAGTCAATCTTTGAACAACTTTAGATATCACATAAGAAAAACTAGAATATAATAGTATATAATTTTAAATAAAAAATTTTATTATAACTATAAAAAAAAATACTTCCGACAGCCCTACATAAAAAACGTTAACGTTTTACCAAAGGGGGCGGGAGGTCTGTTCGTATATTACGAGTGGAGCTTCGCCCCAGTTCGGGAAGTAGGGCAAAAAAAATGGATATTAAAGCCGCTTTCCAACGTAGGAACTACGAGTCGCGAATATGACTTATCATATATTGTAGGTACGGCAGAGGAGGGAGGTAGAGGAGGAGGAGAGAGGTAGAGGAGGAGAGAGGTGGAGACTCGTATATTATATTGTTTTATCATAGCATGATATGACCAAAAGTGGATACTTGGAGTAGTGAGTGTGTTTTATTACTTCTTTAATATCGAAATTGGTATTAGGTATTGATATTTACCAATTTATAACTTACTGTCGCTGCAATTTCATTGAGTGTGATTTGTAATAAATTTATTGTTATTGTAATTTTCTGTAAGTTATTGTATGTATTTGCTGTTAAAATACATTTATTGTAATTTTCTTTTACGGCAGCGTTGAACTCCGCCGCTCAACATGTTATGTTGAAACATTAATCTTGAATTCGGTAGCAAGTGGAGAGCGGAGTACCTTGATATTAGGATCTCTAAGGCCAGCTAATATGCGGAATGCAGTGGGAAGCCGGAATAATTGTTTTGGCTGTTCAGAAGCCAAAAAACAAAATAAAATAAAGTAGCCAATCACTGGGTTAATTTAAATTATATTTTATTATATAAAAACAAAGTAGTTGAGGCCAGTCGTGGCGCAGGGGCACAAAGTGTGAGTGCAAAATCGACTGGTTGTGGGTTCGATCCCCACTCGAGGAAATGAAATATTTATTTACATTTATATTTTCATTTCTTTGCTCTAGTGTCGAGGCAAAGGGCGGCGTTGAGTTCCGCCACTCAACACGCGATGCCTCCAGAACTTGGCGGAAAGTGGGGAACGGAATGTCTTAACACTAGGTTCCCTCTGCCTACCCTGCTGTGTGCGCCACTGAAAATTAAGTCGAAATTTACTGTAAATTTCTTAGCACTTCATAGAAATAATTAACATTTATATTAGGGTAATACCATCACATATTTTCTAATACTATATTTACGTACATATAATATAGACTACAAAGGAAAGAGGAGTCGAAAATGAATTTACCTCCCAAGCACACCAACAAAAGAGACAGGTATTAGCCAGCACGGGGAACAATGGGGTCGTAACTTTTTATGGGGTTCCGCTCCGTCTGAAAGGCACGGCCGCACGACGCCGTAAAATACAGCTGTTAATTTATACTTGCGGGACGTTGAGTTGCTACTGACATTGATGTAAACACGTTTCGTTGTCTTGTGTTTTTGTTGATTGTATTAGATTAAGATCCCAGGGCCCCCAGATCTCCGTCATTTTAGCAGAGCTGAATATTTTAGGATTATTAGTCTAATATATACTTAATACTGTATGTGACCTTACTAATTTGAAAGTGGGGCCTTTACAGAGATAGCGCCAACTGAAGACAAACAAAATCCACGCTCACCTACGTTAAAATAGAAACGCTGGTATAAATATGTTTTTTAAGAATAATGGAGAAAATATATATTTATTACCAGACCCCCAGACCAGGGCCCTGGGATCTCAGTCAATATGTATTGTTTATATATATTTCATTGAGGCCAATCAAGGTGTACGGGCACATGCGTGCGACTGTAAACGAGACAAGCAGTGGATTCGATTCCCACTCGAAGAAATGAAACGACAGTTTGGAACGACGTCTTTTAAAACTAGGTTCCGTCGCCGGGAAAAACGTTAAAACATAAAATTTTTAGATAGCATAAATCATACCCAATGTTTCAGATCATCCGCGGCATCATGATATTCATTCAATACGAAATTTACCTGTAAACAAGAAATAGAAATATTATTAGAGATGAGAATGTATGGCATATTGGCTAGAGCATTTAGACAGTTTTAAGAGGCGCGGTTTCGTATCTAGTTATGTCAACATTTTTATTTTTTATACGTTTCTAAATATTTAACTTCAAATAATGTTAGGCCAGTCGTGGAGCAGGGACACAAGAGTGGGAATGTAAACGTGACAGGTTGTAGGTTCGATTGCCACTCAACGACCCAATTCATTTTTATTTCCTCGCAGCGGCAACGAGACAAAATGCGGCAATGCTTCCAGAATTCTGCGGAAAGCGTGGAACAGAAGTCTCTAAATGGGAATGGAGTGTCTTAACACTAGGTTGCTATCGGGAAAAAGGGTAAAGCAAAAAAAGTTTGGCACTATTATTTATAATAATAAGAACAATAAACATTCTGTGCGTGACAAACACTATATCTGTTACACCGTATCTCCACACACAGCGTGACAAAAGTCAGATTGGTCTGTATGTCGATAGCGTGCCCCAATTATCCAACCGTAACAATTAACTGATAGAACAGAATATAGCGCCGCGACACGCGATTCATTATCTTGATATACAGTAAATCCTGTTATATCTATATGGAATTATTTGTTCTTTTATTTTTGCTTTTATAAATGTAGATTAGTTTTTCTTTTTAGCTTCACGCTGTATCCCGCATATAGTAGAGTGGGCAGATTAAATATGGGAACCTTAATAAGGTTAAGACACTCCGATCACATTAAGCCACCTCCGTTGCTCAGTTTTCGCCGAATTTTAGAGACTTCAAGTGGCTTAATGCGAATGGAGTGTATTAACTTAAGATGCCCAGGTTCACTCTGCCTACCCTGCGCCATGCGGGATAGAGCGTGAAATAAGAAAAACCTAACCTACAAAAATTTTTTTTTCTGGATACCCTCAAAACGCATAGCAACCAAACTAACAATTACAATTCACAATCTATTTTATATACATATATATACATAATGACAAGACAATGCACCTATAATTACACGTAATAGTCGATTATTACGCGTCACGGTTGTCGTCGGGCACTTAGGGAGCTATTTGTAAAGTAAACTTAACCTCGGTGACATAATAGTGTTGATGCGAATTGGTTGTTGTCGCTGTGTTTATTTGAATAAGATTTGATTTGAATATAAGCATGGTGATATTGAAGATGGATATATGTGTGTATGGATGATGCATAGAACGATTGGACAAAGTTTATTACCTAATATATATAAAACTATAACAAGTAATGTAGTAGGTTAGACTGCGTTAAAATGCGGTGTTAAGTTCCGCCACAGCAGGGTAGGCGGAGGTACTACATTAATAAGACATTCCGTTCCCCACTTTCTGCGTGAATTTTTCGAGACATTGCGTGTTAAGTGGCGGAACTCAACGCCTTTTGTCCCTAAACATTTCTCATATTTTATGAATGTTTAAAACAATATTAATATTACTGTCATGAATAAAATTTGTATTTGTGTGTACAATCTCTATATTTAAAAATATGCCGTTAAATATCAAAACTTGCTTGTAATTTTTTTTAGTTTCACCCTAGGAACCTAGTGTTACATTTACACGATTTTCTGCCGAATTCTAGAGCCAAAATTTGTTGACTGGCGGAACTCAACATCGCGTTTTGCTACGACACCAGAGCGATGAAAATATAATACATTTTATTTCACCGAGTGGCAATCGAACCCACAACTCCGCGTGCGTCGCGACTGCCCTCAGGCTGACTTATTGGCTGGATTGCAATAAGTCAGCCTGGGGCAGTCGCGTAAGATGTAAGCATTTATATATTAAAATATAACTTAAACTCTACATACACTCTAACCTGTTTTATCACGTTAAATATATCTAAACTCTTTAAATCAAATGATAGACATATTCTACATAGAACTACGTAAGATTATAGAAGAATCTGTACCAAAATATACTTCAAAAATTAACAATAAATATCCAGTCTGGTATTCAAAGCAGTTAATTAAGAGATTAGCAGAGAAAAATAAATATCGAATTTGGTATAAAAAGTATAAGAACCCTCTTGATAAAATAGAATTTGAGCTACTTAGGACTAGGTGTCAAACTATCATAAACTTAGA
>DWQW01007073.1:0-15471 GCA_018249695.1 Heliconius erato demophoon | reverse complement strand
TATTCATACCGGCGGCAACGCCACTTGTCATGCCAATCATACTTTTATGTAGGTAGTTGGGAAATAATATAAAATAAAGTACCCTAATGAACATATAATAAACAAATAAGTAATAAATAGCTATCAATATGTATAATGGCTGACTACAAAGGCGACGGCTGTGAGTTTTATTCCTAATCGAGAGAATTAATCAATTTCATTTTTGATGTTAAGGCGAAACGCGATGTTGAGTTTCGCACGCGATGTCTCGAAAATTAAGTGGAAAAAGAGGGAGTGTCTTATACTAGGTTCTTTCTGCCTATCGTGCTATAACCGGGATATAGCCAGACACTAAAATAATAAAAAATATATGGTTTTTATTCAATATATATATAAATAGTATATTGTATATATAAATATATTTTATATACCTACTGTAGATAAGAAGAATCTTCCTCTCTCCGGACAAATTCTTCAGTATTTGAAAATCAATTCAACATTCATAGAGTTCACTTAGATACTTTATAAGTACCTCGCAATAAAGCGAAGATAGGGTGTTACTATTATTATCTAAAAGTTATTATACATACTAATTAATACCGAAACTCGTTCTTCTACAAGATGGTTACCTGAAAAGAAAAAATATATATTAGTTAAAAATATTTAATATTAATTCAATAGTTCACTTATGACTACGTCCATGAAAAAAACAACTTCAAACTGTTTTTTATTTTGTTGTTTGTGTTGTTTTTTGTTTCTTCATGTATTCACGTTGAGTGGCAGAATTCAAAGCCTCGCATTTTCTACAAAAGCCATAAAATAAAAATATATTAAATATAATTATTCCCCCGAGTGACGATGAATCCACAACCCACGACTGTGTATTTATTTTTGTATATAAAAGAGGAATCAAGACATCAAAAAAATGCAGGATAAATAAAATATATTTTTTAATGTCTTTCGCCATGCCCTCCTTTTCAAATTAAATTTAAAAATTTTCTCAATCAATATCGACAAATTACTAAAATTATAAAAAAAATATGCAATTTAAGAGATATATATATATATATTGCTATTCTCCATTTTTTGTCTCACTATGAAATCTGAAGAAACAATTAATTTCAGGTTCAATTTCTCTTTTAATTTACAGTCGGAGGATTGAATTATTTTCATTTTCTCGATGTGGTAACAAGAAAAAGCTCATTTTTGAAATTACTGGAAAATTAAAGGAAAAGTGGAGAACGGAGTGTCCCTAGGTTTCTGAAAGAAAACATTTCAGCAGAATATGGAAAACAATGTTTACTTAAAAGTAGAAAATTTTCACATTCACTCAAACTTTTCAACTGAGACCGAACATTTTTTTTTATATTAAAGTAATAAATTTCCTTTACTTACACGAGATAACAGATTCGGAGTAGAAGATATACGAGTATTATAAGACCGAGCTTCATTGTGGACAGCAAAGTGACCTACATTTGTATTAATAAAGCTGCCCTAATAAAAATACTTTGACGTCATTAGTCTTACAGATAGCGTTGAGTCTTTATTTTTGGTTTTAGATATAATACAAGTTTATATATTTTTTTGATTCTGGTTTTTTCATGCATATTAAACTAATTTTCGAGATATTGCATATAAGAGCATGAGCCCAACGATGGACTATGTCTTGTTAGCAAGCAACGAGCATGAAAACATAAGTAATTTTCCCTCCGTGTAGGAATCGAACCCACTAGCGTCGCGTTTACGAGTGGGTGCTCTGCAGTTGCGCGACAACATGAAGTTGTTGGAATTTAAATCTTAGTGGACCAATTGATTGTAAATTAATTGATTAAAGAATATATTATTTGGGCTTAAATGCACAGTAGCATTAGTATTTTCATAGATGAAAAATAAATAAATAAATCAGCTTCACGCTGCATCCCGCACAAGGCAGGGTAGGCAGAGGGATCCTAGTGTTAAGACGTGTTAAGAAAAGACATTGCTTATTGAGTGGTGGAAGTCAACGCTGCGCTTTGCCTCGATACCAGAGCGAAGAAATGAAAATATAAATGTAAATAAATATTTCATTTCCTCGAATTGATGGGATCGAACCCACAACCAGTCGATTTTACAGTGCGCCACGACTGGCCTCATATTTTCATAAATGTGTTGAGTTTTTAGGGCAGAGAAGAACTAGAGTCGAACAGTAAAGTTTTCCCCTTACTGCATGTTGAGTGGAGGAACTCAACACAATATTTTATATGGAATAACCAGAGAGGGGAAATGAGATTAATTAATTCCACGTATAGGATCGAACCCACTACCATCACGTTTACAGTTTGACGCCATTCCACGTGTCAACGACGGCCTCATAAGCTAATTAAAATATTAAAATCGATCCCAGGATAATATAAAATGTTTTAAAGACACAAGCAACGAAGTTAAATAAAGTAAATATTTTAGCTCATCTCTTTAGAAGTCATATCTATTTAAACAACTTGTACAACAATAGTTAGTAGGCGGAGGAAAAAACTTGGAAATGCGAGTACGATATTCAAGTCGCTTTGTTTATATTTCCTTTTATTTGATATGAAAGAATGTTATGAAAGTTATGTGGAGTGACTTTGTAAGCTCCACTGGGGCACGTATCGTGGTGCTTTTGTAAAAACTCTCTACTATCTCGTTTTAAATTTGTTTAAGTTAATTTTTTTTTGTTTGCAGAAGTAATATTTTTTTGTGCTATGTAAATTTATATATTTTTTTACTTGCAATGTCAGGGGGTGGGAAATGAAATAATAATTTAAGATTGTCGGCGCCGTTTTGCCTGCGTCGGCCGTGTATCAATAGCACTAAGAATTATTTTTATTTATCATATCAAGCTACCAATCACGGGCCGCATAAATGCATGCGTCATGCCATCCAAGACTATTTCTAGCGGCGCGCAGTTGCTCCGCGGGTCACTTCTCTAAAAACTTCCACGAGAGAGCCATAAGTTCCACCACTCCACGCAAGAGGCCTATTATTATTAAAGTCATACAAGAAGAAGTGTCTTTTTTATTTTCTTTCTTTTGTTCGTCTCGAACAAAGATATAATCATTAAATTAAACCCGCAACCATCGCCTTTTGCAGTAAGACGCTGTCCCTATTCCAAGAACCATACTAATGGTTACTGAATAATTCAATTCGATAAAAAAACTGTTTTATAAGAAGACGAGAGCGGTATTTCAGGAATGTTCAAATCCAAACAACTCCACAATCGACTTCGAAGTAAATACTTTTGCGTTTTTTATACATTTAAACGTTAAATAAGATGGAAAAAATAAAACTCCAAGACCATCTGCCCACAATTGAAATTTTATTGAAATAAAAAATCTATTGAAGGAAAAAACATTCTATTATTATCTATAAATAGAGTTCAAAATGGCTTGTTTTTTATCTCAGTCAATATGGTTATCTGTTCTGGGTCGTCTTGAGACTTTTATTTGGAAATTGGTTCATTTTAAAACCCCCTCAAGTACGGAATGCCGCGTTTTGTAAAGGAATTACGCTAAGATGTTTGCTGAGTGATAATTTTTGGGGTGGTTGAGCCAAATGGCTAAAATATTGGTTTTTAATAGATTTTTATAGCGATGTTGGTAATAGAGGTGTGTTGGTAGAGTATTTCATGTTTGAAATTTTTTATAGCTTTAAACTTTTAATCACATATTTATATGTGGAACTCACACTGCTTTAGCAGTTCCTCAGTTTCTGCTATAAAATTGAAAGGTTAAATTCAATTCTGCACTTTTTACTATAGTAAGTAAACGCATACTTACTTCCCATGAATTGTACCCCCAAATTACTTCCCAGGAATTGTACCTCAACTAAATTTATTTATAAACATAGAAAGTGATCCAAAAACCAATTATGGTAAAGTGATTTTTCCGTAGGCTCTCTTATATTACAATAGAAACACTGTATCCCGCATACAGAAGCCATGCCCTCTGTCTACTGAGTCAGAGAATTTTGAAGGTATTGCTAAGATTGTATTGCGTGGTAAGTACTGGAACTCAACGTCGTGCTTTGCCTCGTTACCAGAGCGAAGAGAATTCTCGAGTCGGAATTAAACCCACGACCTTTCGTGTTTACAGTCACTTGTGCTCCTGCGCCCAAAATGTCATTTTTAGTATAGTATAAATCAGTATTCCGCACACAGCAGGGTAGAGCTAGGTAGAGAACCTAGTGTTAAGATACTCGTGCAGGGTAGGGAACCTAGTGTTAAGACACACCGTTCCCCACTTTTCGCCGAATTCTGGAGGCATTGCGTGTTGAGTGGCGGAACTCAACGCCGCGCTTTGCCTAGACACCAGAACGAAGAAATGAAAATATAAATGTAAATAAATATTTCATTTCCTCGAGTGGGGATCGAACCCACAACTAGTCACACTTTGTGTTTCTGCGCCACGACTGGCCTCGGGTAACTAAAAATGGTTGTTGTTTGTATATGTACAGTTTGTTTAAATTACTCTTCTTATTTATTTAGTTAGACTTTCCGTAGAGAAAAATTAAATAAAACTTCAACAAATATTGTTAGACTTTTAGATAGAACTGTTATTGTTTCGTCTGTTTTTTTGTGTTTTTATTTAAGTGATGAACTTATGTAATTTTCATTTTTATTTACTAATTTAAATAATAAATATTTTTTAGATAATAACTATTCTATAACTGCGTATGTGTATAATTAGTAACGTTCAAATTATTTTCAGCCTCACGCTTTATCCACATAGTAGAGCAAGCAGATGGGGCCAAATATTTAAATATTTTCTTTTTCACTTTCTTTAAAATTTTCACGACATTGCGTGTTGAGTGGTGGAACTCAATGCCGCGCTTCGAATTG
The DNA here is from genome assembly GCA_018249695.1 of Heliconius erato demophoon. NCBI lineage: Eukaryota > Metazoa > Arthropoda > Insecta > Lepidoptera > Nymphalidae > Heliconius > Heliconius erato. Next base: position 10,637 of record DWQW01007073.1, on the reverse strand, counting down.
TTACTATCCTTAATAATAATCAGTCGAAAATATATTTAAAATAAAAGTCAGCTTCATGCTGTATTCCGCATACAACAGGATAGGTAGAGGGAACTTAGTGTTAAGACACTCCGTACCCCACTTTCCGCCGAATTTTTCGAGGCATTGAGTGTTGAGTGGCAGAACTCGCGCTTTCTTTTGCCTTGATGCCAGACCCCTCATAGCACACCTAGTGTTTTTAGTCCATTCCCATTAAGACACGTCCGTACCCCTTTTTGCAAAGAATTTATGAGATTTATTATTGAGATTTATGATTGCTTGTTGCGTTGCGGAACTAAATGCCGCGTTTTGTCTCGTTACCAGACCGAGAAAGTTAAAATAATAAAAACTCCACCGAGCAGGAATCGACTCCACAATTGCACGCTTGTGCCTCTGCGCCATGACGGCCTCCATCGATGATTCTATTCCTTTGTCCAATATGAAAATATTTAGTAATTTTCATAAAAATATTAAATAAGTTACATGATTTATTTTAAAAATAAATTAGGTAAAGCTTAATGATTAAAAGTTTCCCACAAGCTCTCTAAATCATTTACACGTTTAAAAATATATTTTAAAATGTTAATGTGACCAAAATAAAATGGCTATCTATAACTCAGAGTGAGTTTGGTCCTTGGAGACTTTTCAAATTGGTCGCTTTCTCTGCAAGTAGGTCAGCCCTCCAGTGCCGGGTAATGACGGAATTGGCTTATAAATTGGCAGAACGGAAACATTACACTAGTGATGTAGAGATGTATTAAAATTAAAATTTCTATTTTTTTAAAATGAGAAATACGTTGCGTGTGTGTGTGTAGATATTTTTATAACTTTCATTTACTTTTTTTTACAATTACTTAGGATTTTTTTTATCAAGTCCGTCATCGTGGTTTAAGCCTGATGGTCGTAGGTTCAATTACAATTTGAGGGGATACATTATTTGCTTCTCCTCGCTACTAGACTAATGAGACAACAAGTGGTGTTGAATTTCACCACTTAACACGCAGTAACGCGAAAAATGGGCAGTGCCTGTGTGAAGCTATAAAAAAAAATTAAAAGAAAACTGTTATATTTCGGTCACTATACAAAATTTGTACCTCTAATTAAAAAATAACTTAAAGCGACTCTCTTATCTAGAGGTAAAAGTAGAAAAAACTTAAGTAGTGAATAATGTATTTTCCTCGTCATTTTTGAATTGATATTGTATCGGTGAAATCAAACTTCGCAAATTGCCAAACCAGCAAAACCAAAATGTTTAAAAATGAAATGAAAAGGAATTGAAATGAAAGATTAGCATAAGTTTACGTTACGTTTTAATTAATGGTTATCTTGTTAACCTTTAGTCTTACATCACTTCATTGAGATTTTTTGACACATTGACTGATACACCCGTGGGAATCCAACTCTCAAGTATTACGCTTAGAGAAAGACATTGTGTTGCTGTGTCACAATGCCTAATCACATTATATCCCTTAACGGGATTTGAATCCACAATCATCGCATTTATACTTTCCAGCTATGTACATTTAGTACGTTGAAAGTAATAGCTATAGATTAGCATAATATAAAGGCGTTATATCTCTCTCGCTTTGTAGAACTCTATGATAAATCGTTTTAACTAATGGTTATCATGTTAACTGTGAATCTTACTCTCACTTAAATGAAGTGTGTGTAATGAATGAATTTAGTTTATAGTACAATGATTTCGAATATAAACTTAAATTATTGATTATTTATGTAGATAGAAGCAGATTATTTATGTAGATAGAAGCAGTTGTAGCGCAGCGCCACAAAGTCTGACTGTAAACGCGACGGGTGTAGGTCCGATTTCCATCTCACTATAATGAATTATTCTTATTTTCATTATTTTCACAAACTAGTATGGTTTGGTTTTGTTGTTTGACGGAATATGTCGAAAATTGGGCGAAAAGAAGGCAGCGACATTCCATTGTCAAAACACTGTCTTCGTAGGTAGACCATTCTACAGTTACGTGGTGCACGGAAGGAAGTTCCTACGAAACCGCACAGTAGTGGAGTGCCACATATCCAGGTGCGGTTAGAAAATTAAGCGGCAAGTAACAGATCAAATGATGATGAATTATTTTCAATTCCTGGTTCTAGTAAAGAAACAAAGCGTGGCGTTGAGTTCCACCATTTGGACTTTTTCGGAATTCAAAAATGTTAAATCGAGTTCCCTGCTGTATGTGGATAGAGCGTAAAACTACAAAAAATAAGAAATACAATATATATTTCTTAATTGTACCAATATAAAGTTCTAAATTACTAAAAAAATATTTAAAGATACAATCGCTCGCATAAAACATTGTACGAAAGCTCCGTTTCTTATAAAATATGTAGAAGTAAGTCCGTCGTTAGCACCTACACCTGATGCCGAGTGGATTAGTTTTATTTCGACTTTGATGTTAAAGCTGAGGGAGATAAAAATTATATTTTTCGTTAAAGTTATATATATCTTAGGTTTATATAAATACAAAAAACACAACTTTTCCTTCATAGCAGGGTAGATAGGGGTTTCCCCTATCCATCCCCTAACGTATAGATACTTCTTCCAATCTTTGCATTCCGCCCGAATTCGCGTGATGATTGGCAATATTCAACGCCCTGCATACGTTTTTAGCTTATGTGAGAGACATATTTTTAAATCGCATTCAGTCAGGATTCGATTCCCAGTCAGCGTAATGAATTATTTTCATTTCTTCGCACTGGCATTAAAACTAAATATATATTTGAGATCCACCACTCACCATGCAAAGACTTTAAAATTAAGCTGTGAGTGGTGAACAGAATGTTTTAATAGTAGAATTCCTGCTGGTTAAATGTAGGATACAATGAAAAGCTAAAATAAAACGGCTGCTCTAAAGTCCAAACAAGAGTGCCTAAACAATATTTTTTTTTGCCTCTTTCAGCATATTAAGAAAATATACATAAGTATAATAGATATTTTCTACGTGAATACTCTATGTAGAGCATCTTGAAATTTTCATAATATTGATAGATGTCTGATCAAGGCCGACAATGCAGACGGTGCTGGTAGCAGACGTCCATTGTTACTTGCACTGTTCATTGAATAGTCAGTGTAGTAGTTTCTTGGATTATATTTTAATATTTCATACAAGTATGTATATTTAATTATTTTGATTATATATATAATATTTTCCTTTCTTTTGTTCTCTTTTTATTTTATTGTATATTGAATGATGAAATTATTCTTCTGGTGTAGCTAGCTTTCGAAGAACGTTCTAAAATTGTTCATAATTTTTCTTTCTATTCTAGTCATAAAATAAAAATTCTAAAATAATTTTTTAGATTTTTGAGATATTTTGCTATTTTTAGAGCCTAAAACCAAGAAAGTCTTTATAATTTTTTTTTAGTTTTACAATGTATGCTGCGCATAGCAGGGTAGGAAGAGGTGACCTGGGAATCTAGTGTTAAGACGCTCCGTGCCCATTAAAGGTGCTCCCTTCTCTAGTTTTCGTCGTATTCTTGAAGCAGTGTGTGTGGCGAAACTTAATGCCATCTTTAATTCGTTATCAGAGCAAGGAACATTAAATATTTTATTTTCCTGAGTGAGATTCAAACCCACATCCATCGCGTTAACAGTTGCACGTTTGTGCCGCTGCGCCACGACGGCTCGAAAATAAATCCTGCTTAAAATTATCAGTTCATGAAAAAAAAACAAGACATAAGCATTAACTCTATATTTATAATATATAAAATATTAACATTTTCCAGTTCCACCGACAAAAATAATTAATTTCAATCACGTCGGTCCCAAATCATACTATGATATTAGCGGTACGTGACTCTATAGAAACCCTTCCGAGATTTTTTTAGAAGTCAGCAAAAAAGTCTCCATTTTAGATATTTCGTAAAGAACCTTTAAAGGTATGAATAATAAACTTACACTTTATAATAATGAAAAATATAAAAAAATAATGTTTTAAAATATGAAGTATATTTTAAAACATTATTTTTTTATATTACTTTATTATAAAAAAAAAATTGAAAGAAAATTATAGAAAGCCTATATTGGCACTGTACACCGTTCTCTGTTTTTTACATTTAAAGATATTTACCGTAGATTATATTTTATAATTTTTTGTTTAACCAAATTATAAAAAATAATTTATTTGCATATACATTATTCAGAGTCTATCGTATTATCGTAGAGTATTATCTTACTCTTCTAGAGATTGTCATATTGGCCGATTTACTTAAAACGCAATAGTTCAGGCTTCGATTTCCGTTCAGAGAATATTTTTATTTCCTCACATTGGTAACAAAACAGAGCGCGGTGTTAAGTTCCATTCAACTCAACATTTAGTGGCTCGAAAATTGGACGGAAAGTAGGGAGTGGAGTGTTAACATTGCGTTTTATAACCCCACCCTGCTATATGCGAGACACAGCGTGGCGCTAAACAACACCAAATATTAGAAAAACTATGGAATTGCAATTGCTTTGTTAGGATTAAACGGAATTTCAGTAAACATTACCATTGCTTGTTGAAAATAAACAAAAGAAATAAAAAAGGACGTTATGGGTTCTCGTTATCCTTCTTTACATAAAGATACCATAAATTTTCAGAGGACAAGGATGTTACAGCGAATGACCGCTTGGGATTTTGTCAGCTTTTTAAGTGATCTGCATCCTTTCTTCTCGAGGAAATCAAGTCATTTCTTTTTGTCATAATCAGTCATAATTTAAAGTTATAGACATACACCACGTTAATTATCTCGATGTAACCTGCTGTACATTCGGTCAGAGTTACTTAGAGCATTTTTAATGTGTCATGTCATGCGTCATACTCAAGTTAGTTCATTTCTTTTGACAACGCGGGCGAAGCCGCAGGTAGAACCTAATAACGAGATAGCTACAACTTTAAGCGTTACTACGAACTTCTACTTTAGTTTAAACTAATTGTATAGTGACATCCGACCACAAGTCTTTCACAAGGTGTGCCAAAGTTTTAGCTTCATGCAAAGTTTTAGCTCAAGTTCGATTAAAGTGCAGAAATTAGTTTGTTGTTCCTTAATAATTATTGGTTTTAAAATAGACCCTAAATCTGTTTACTATCTTTACGTAAATGTAAAAGAATAATATTCCGAAGACATTTATTATATCTATTTTTAGATTCACTACACGCTGTATCCCGCGCATAGCAGAGGGAGCCTAGTGTTTAGTCACTCCGTTCCAAACACACTGCCCAATGCTCGTGACGTTGCGTGTTATAATACTATATAATAAAAACTAAATAATAAAAACTAAATGTCTCGGATACTATGTATTGTGCTTAAGTTAACGACGTAGCAAGTTTAAGCATATTGATATAATATACAAAAAAAATTTAATTAATTACCTTTTCAAACTGTGACTTTATTCAAGTAGGTGTCAAATTAGATATCTGACGCAAAAAAAATTATAATCTTTGATTGTAAACATTTTTTTCTTTTTTTTATAAATTTCATTTGCATATAGCAGGGTAGGCAGACCGAGCCTAGTGTTAAGACATTTCACCGTTCCTCACTTTCCGCCAAATTTTTGAGACATTGCGCGTTGAATGGCGGAACTCTGCTCACATTGTGTGCAGAGTGGCTGGATACCTTATGTTATTAAATCTGTGAAAAGAAAATAATTTGTTTCTCTCTGCCCAAGTGGAAAGCGAACTCACGACCATCATGTTTACAGATGAACGGAAAAATTCTAGTTATTATATAGATCTATTATTAATGAATTGTTAATTAATTAACTTAATTAATAACCGTTTCAAGCATTGAAGCTAATGAGGCTCACTTCAATGAAACCCATACATTATATACATTAATACTTATTTAATTATATACATACCATTCGATTACCACTCGAGGAAATGAAATAATTAATATTTTCATTTCTTCGCTTCAAGGTGTCGAGGCAAAGCGTAGCACTCTATCTTTCTAATATCGGGACAATCATATTGTTAGAAATCGGAAGCGGTTAACGTTTTAAAAAATAACACTATATAAACACATATCGTCTATATGATTCCAAACTATTTGAAAAGGGATACTATGTAATTGCAATAACTGATATGGATCACCTAATAACAATACTTCACACTAGTTTCCTTCCAATAGGGGCCGTTGACTACAAGCAACTGCCCCCGCTTGACACAATTCCACTGCTTTTATAGTTATTTTCACCTAAATCTACCCTCTTTTATACGAATTCGCTAACAATATATATAATATTAATATTTAGTTCTTTTTGAAATAAAAAAAATGTATAAGCAAAAAAAATATATGTAGTTATTTTTTCTTTACTTTTTCGTAATAGAATAAAACAGATTCGAAGTGAACATTTTCATTAGCATTCAAGAAAGCAACAAAAGGTGGACGTGTCGCTGACAAATTACATTGTGTGAGGCGAATAAAGAGAATTGATTTACTCCCACAATTCCGATTGAAAATGTTTTTTTTTTCTTCTGTATACATTCGACGCCCATACATACGCTTCTGTATATATTTTATTATAGGGTAGTTTTTAACTGAATTTAAAAAAAGAGAGTGTTAGTTGGATAATATTTGAGTATGATGATTATTAAACATGTATGCTAAATTTAGTAAGTTTAGGAATAAGTACAGATTCTTGTCCATAAATTTCTCGAAAAATACAAATCATATTGAGATAATTTTTTAAAGAGGTATATACCAACAACTGATACAGTCCAAGTTTAAATATTTTTAATGAGGCTGAACTGTAGACAATAGTTATTACACCATTCTATAACCAACTAACTATATACTATTTCTTGTATATGTGGCATTTTTTTATTTAAATTCTTATTGTTTATTTTTTTATGGAAAACGATATTTTTGAGTTTACAGTTGAATATAAAACGAAAATATTGCCAAGGGGAGATGCAAACCGCAACCTTTATAACTACGGAATCCAGTCTCCCCAGACCGGCAGTAGGTTTAAAAGCAAATACGAAACCCGTCTAGCGAGTGCTAGAATTCTAATAAACAGAACTAGTCATATAAAAAGTGAAGGCGAACTTCTCTACTAATATTACAGTCTGTAAATCAAAGGGGCAACTCAAATAAAAAGTACGTGTATAAAGTTTTTTTGCTGTTGACTTCATGGTACTATATGTGAGTTGTAGTTATTAAATAACTTATTTTTGATTTGATTTTTCTCGTCTTGTATATAATAATTTATTTGCTTTTTGTGAACTTATATAGAAAATATATAGAGTTATAAATTCTAATTAATAAAATTGTGGTATAAAAATAATAACAAGTCCCTATTTGTATAAGAATTGAAATAAAATTTTTTTTTACTCCATACTATACATTCACCATATTTTATTATTCAGTTTAAAACGAATATATCGTATAAAATATATAAGAATAATCCCCTGAGTAAAATCGAAGCGACTTCCAGCGTATCTGTAAAGTAAAGAGCTTTTCTACTGCGCCATACCCTTTTCTTTGTTACAAGCCACTAGTTTTAAGATTGCTTGTTACTACAATTATAGAGCTACAAAATAGGGTGAAAATTAAAGAAAATTAACAGCCTTAGAAAGGAACAGGGTATATAATTGCTGCAATTACAGAAACTGGAGCACCATGTAGAAATCTGAAAGACATTTCTTATTTAAGTTTCAAGATATTTTAGAAAACAGTTAAGTAATTACGATTCCAGTTCTACTGTTTTTTGTAGTGACATATTTTTTTGGATGGTGGTGGCTATTTTAAATTTTAACTATTTTATTTCACCATATTCTAACTACACTACATATCATCTTTAGTTAATTATTTCAGCAAAATCCATCTTTTATTGAAAAAAAATTACCTACCTACCGAAGAAAATGAACAAATGGTTTTTTTTAACAAAATAAAAATAACTAACATAACCCCAATTTCTTTATATATTACGAATTTAAGGTCCAAATAACGACCAAACAAGATATAACGCAAGAGCTCTCTCTTCTATTTCCCATCAAAACACGAACACGAACGTCCTATACGTAAAACTAGATGTAGGTCATATTCACTGGCGAGTTACAACTCCATTAGACAAGACAACCTCTATGGATCTAGCTTAACAGCTTTAGTTAACTTTAGATACTCTTAGTTTTAGTTCAATTTCATGCACCGAGACCATGTGTGGCTTATAATGTTCACTTTGATAAATTGTAGAGTGATTTTGAGTAGAAAATGTGATCATATCCTGGATAGATTGGCTTAAGGATTGAAGTAAGTGACTTTAAGTTTTCTTTTTTTTATTTTTTTTTAGCTTCGCAGTGTATTTTGAACATAGCATGATTGACAGAGAGAACCTGAAAATTTAGTGTTAAGATATTTCGTTCTCATAAAAAACATTCCTCGCTTTCCACCGAATTCTAGAATCATTTTGCGTATTGAGTGGCGGAACTCAAAGATGCACGCTCGCCTCGTTATCAGAGCGATGTAAAATTAAATAAAATAAAATTAAATAAATTCCACTAGCTTTCTCTGTCTACCTTGCCTTGAAAAATTAAATTTAATTTCAATTTATTTTGGTACCACGGTCAACTACATACAAATTTTGCTATGTTAGAATTTCCATTTTCATGTAGGTACGTTGTTTTAGACCCTATAGAGTGTAGATAAATAAATTGATTATTTTGATTATATTTATATGTCTATATATATATGTTCCTATTATTTTAAAATAAAACACAAACATCTCAGGAGCACAAAGAGTGGCTTTAAAATCGACTGGTTGTGAGTTTGATCCCCACTCACACACTATGGGTTTGCTTCGAAAAATTCTTAATATATTCTTAGACACCAATTTACAAAGCACTTAAGCTACTTAAGTAAATCTTATCTCTTCACTTTAACTTCACTGCAATCCACAAGCCAAGCGCAGGCAGCTTTCAAGTCAATTTATACACTTAGTAACTAATACATCCCCTAACGTTAGCCTTTGTAGGTTCCAGTCAAATAGCTGTTGAACTCATGGATCATCTTATGCAAAGATATTAAATAGTATCTCACAACATATAAAGATAAAAAAAAAAATCCTCTGCTATGCGGAATTTTGGTAGAGAGAAAATAGTATTAAGACAATTCATCTTTATTATTAAAGACAGACAACGGAGTGTCCTAACACTCGGATGTCACTGCTTATCCTGCTGACATGCGGGATTCAGCGTGAAGCGTGTATTTAAATATTTTATAGATACGTTGAAAGATTGAACCTTAAGCTTAAAGAGTGACAGCAAGCTCTAAAAGCGTTATAGATATTTGTATATGCACTTTAAAAGGAAATTGGTCCATATATTTTTAGATTAAGCGGATATTACCAAACTTTAAGCTCGACAGTTTTATGAGAACGTAACGTAACGGCATCGTATATTTTAGTTTGCACTAGGTATTTGATGATTTTAGTTTTTCATACATGTCTTATTTTGCAAAAATATATAGAAAAGCTAGAAATATACGTGTATACGCGTAGCTCTAGACGGTAATATTGAATCGATTTAACAACCTATAGCCTTTTATTGAACTTAAAACTATTTTAGCTATATATTGAGAGCTCCGACCGAGCATATATTTATATAAAGAACAAGGCTTTTATTTTTCCTCCATTTATATTTTACTTTCAAAAGTTCGAATCCCAAGCTTTGTTGTTATAAACTTTGTAGACAGTTTCAGTTCAGACTGAGTTTTAGAGATTTTTAACACGACTTCTACACTTGTTATAAACTTTTAAGATTTATTTTAAATATTTTAAATGGGTCCTCTATATTTTAATAAGAAAAATAGAGTAATAATTTATAAATATTATACGTTTTTTATGTTTACGATGTTATGCTTACGAGCGCAGTGAAACGTCTGATAGTTGTGGGTTCGATCCCACTTGGGGAAATAATTATATTAAAGTAGTATTTTTATTTTCTCTACTCTGGTAAACAAAGCGCGGCGTTTAGTTGCCCCACAACATAAAATGTTTTAAAATTGGTTGGTGCGTAGGGAACAGTGCCTTAATACTAGGTTCCCTTTATCTACCCTAATATATGTGAAAAACAGCCTGAAATTGCTAACAAACGTATAACTTTACATAAAAGATTTTGAAATGAAATAGTCTACTTTAGTATACAATGTTAAATATAGTATAAATATTTAATGTAGACCTATACAGATAGGTACTGTGTATTACTAATAGGTATTTCAAACAAAATTATATTCAAATGGAAAAAAATGTATAATTATAGAGCACAAAGATTTCATTTGAAATACTAAAATATATATGAAATTTTCATTTTACTTTTTAAATACTTTAAACCGTAAAATGTTTTAAATGTAAGCATGTCACGACCGAAGCTATTAAATTCTCGTTCGGTTGAAATATTGACTATAAGTTGTGGGTACACTGCGTTCGCAATTCTTTTTCTATAAGGCTAGTATGCTATTTTTCAATTATAATATATATAGACTAAGAGAATCTATTCAAACTGATATAATGTAGTAAGTGATATAAGTTCCCGTTCAACTTTGTCTAACAAAGTTAAGTATACTTACTTGGGTTGTTTTATCAAGTTGCTAACTTATTTGCTACTTTGTCAAGCTAA
>DWQW01007072.1:0-15472 GCA_018249695.1 Heliconius erato demophoon | reverse complement strand
AGCAGAACTGCCTTCCGAACCGGTGGTAGCTTGTTTTTTTTGTTTACATGTTCATTTGACGATTCAAAAGTGCTTATACGAGTTTATTTGAATAAAGAATATTTTGAATTTGAATTTGAATTTGAAAGTATCGAAAGCGAAAACTCTCAAATATTTTTATTGCTCTTTCCAACTACTACAAAGTTATTTTTTCCGAAATTTAAAAAAATATATGTAATTTATGCGTTTTTTAAACGTGTATGTAATCGAAAATAGCAATTATATTTATATTACCTGAACTAATCGTTTAGAGTTGAAAAGTTTATTTAGTTGAATGACCACAGGTTGGTTCAAATTAAATTAAATAGATATTTTTGTATCAGATAGTCCATCTATCGAGGACGGCTATAAGAGTAATCTCCAGCACGTAGAATGTGATATAGAACAAGCATCCAACTTAACTTAGCTTCATGCTATATCTCTAACCAGAGGGGTAGCCAGAGAGAATGGAGCGCTAAACGTTACTTCTCTTCATACTTCTTTTGCATTGTCATGCTCTTCACGTGAACATTCTCCAGTATCTTTGGTACTGTGTGTATGTTTTCGCAGATCCTATCTCTTACCGCTAACTTTTTCTTCATTTTTTTTGCCATTCTTCCATCACTCATTCGTTCGACGTGCCCAAGCCACCTGAGCACGTTATTCTTCATTCTCACTTTAACAACCTCGTTAGTACCTGCCATTCTTGTTCTATACAAAACAAATAGTTATTTCAATTTGACTACGCAGGTGAAGCCGCAGATAAAAGCTAGTTAAGCATAACATTGTAATACAAGCATAAATTTGTTTCAAAAAATCAAATCAAATCAGCTTCACGCTGTATCCCGCACACAGCGGGGTGGGCAGAGGGAACCTAGTGCTAAAACACTCCGTTCCCCACTTTCCACCGAATTCTGAATGCATTGCGTTTTGAGTGGCGGAACTCAACGCCATCCTTTGCCTCTACACCAAAGCGAAGAAACAGAAATATTAATTCAAATAAATATTTTGTTTCCTCGAGTGTAGATCGAACCCACAACCAGCTACAGTCACACTATGTGCCCCTACGCCACGAAAGGCCTCAAATTTAGTTAAAATTTGTTTCAATATTAATAATAAAGAAACAAAAAAATATATAAAATAAAAAGGGAACCTAGTGCGTGCGTGTATTATAATATATATAATATATAAAAAAAACTTTTTTTAATAACCCCGCTTTTACCTTATGCCTTACGCCGTTCTCCATATCAACTCTGGCTTCATCGATATACACGTGTAGTACATACTTTCCGCGCTTACACTATGGACGTGGTGTGATTTATTTATATATTTAATATATTATATAATAGTTAATTTAAAATAAAAAAAAGTGTACTTAGTTATATATAAAAAAATTGGTGAGTGTTATTATTTTACTTGGTTTTAATATTTAAGTTTATTTTTTAATTATATTTTATTTATGTTACAATTAAAAAAGTTGATTTTTTTTTTATTATTTATGTGTAAATAGGAATGTTTATTAATTCTCATAAAAAAATACGTTAGAAGCTTTCGCATTTCGAAGTTGCTTAATTAAAAAAACAACGTTACTTTAAACTGACATTTACAATTACATTTACATCTTCCATTTTATAAAAGCTCATTGACGGTATCTATCATCAATAATTATTTAAATCATTATTATTATCATATAGGTACTTTTATTTTTAAGCTAGTGTTAAGACACTCCTTTCCCCACGCATCGCCTAATTTTGATACATTGCGTGTTGAGTGGGACCCATTGCCCTGCTTTGACTTCTGACCAGGACGAGAAATTAAAAATAATTCATTCCCTAAATGGAATTCGGACCCACAATCCAATTTAAAAAAAAGTCTATATTCTAGTTAAAATTAATGATTTTAGTAATACATATTTAATTAAAAAAGTAAAAATTACTTATTACATAAACGTAAACTACATCTGTCAAAATATAAAAAAAACTAAAGCTACAGTTAAAATCTATAAAAAAGAAAATAATCTTCACCAAAATGACCGAGGTCAAAAGACTCGGTAAAGCAATATCGGTTCATCTATCACGAGTTTGATTCCTGCTCGGTATACTTATTAATATTTATAAGCAGATTCTCAGCTTTTCCCGCTTAGCACAGTAGGCAAGACGAACCTAATGTTAAGACTCTCCGTTTCCCACTTCCTCTTAATTTTCGAGACATAGCGTGTTAAGAACCGAAACTCAACGCCGCTCTCAACTCAACTTTGCTTATCAGAACGGAGAAATAAAAAAAATATTCCTTCTGCGAGTGGGAATCGTATCCACAAACATCGAATCTACTATCAGATGCCAGTACGTTCTCTTAATATTTATTAATGGAGGAGAAGGCCAGACGTGGCACAGAGGCACAAGTGTGTGAATTTAAACGCAACTGGTTGTGGTTCGATACCCACTGGAAAACATGAAATATTTATTTAAATTTATATTATTTACACTCTGGTGTCGAGGCAAAGCGGCGTTGAGTTCCGTTACTCCACACGCAATACCTCCAGAATTCGGCGGAAAATGGGGAATAGAATATCTTAACACTAGGTTTCCTCTGCCTACCCTACTGTAAGCGGGATACAGCGTGAAGCTGATTTACTGGGTGCACTTAGTATATCGGTCGAGCAAAACTAGGAACCCAATATTAAGTTAACGTGGAATTCTTCAGGTATTGTGTTGTGGAACTCAAAACCGAGCTTTGCCTTGTTACCAGAGCGAGTTACATATACATATAAATTCTATTTAATAATATTAGGTACGTATTTATGTAAGTAATTGTGATATTTATAAATGTTAAATAAATAAATTACAATATTGAATTATATAAATGACATATATTAAATAAATCATAAATATAAATAATAGTTCCAATAACATAAAAAAAAAACAATTTGGGCCAGTAGTTCATGAGATTGACCAGTTCAGCCAAACAAACTTTATAATTTTGAAATATTAATATAAATTAAATCGTAAATGTACACAATGTTATTTTACATGGGCTAAATGCTTAGCTAATATCCCAAAAATGTCTAACATAATTATACATATAAATACATTCGTAGTACAGCGATAGAATAAAATACTATATATATAACATTTTAAGTCTTATTTAATCGAATTTTTGAGTTATTTCTTAATTATTATAATTGATTAATTAATTAATTACTTGTCGCGTCGTGACGCAGGAGCACAAACGTGCGACTTTAAGCGTGACAGGTTGTAGGTTCGATTCCCACTCGGGAGAGTGAAGTATATAATATTTTCATTTTTTGGCGATTAGTGACGAGGCAAAGAGCGGCGTTGTTTCGCTACTCAACACGCAATGCCTCCAGAATTCGGCGGAAAATGGGGACCGGCGCGAAGTGGGCGTCGCGGAAGTGTCTTTATGGGAACGGATTGACTAAGCACTAGGTTCTAGAGTTCTTTCTGTGTATCCTGATATAGCGTGAAGCTAAACAAAAAAAAACGATAAATAATTAATATTTTTTTAACAGATATAATAAATAAAAGCAATATACTAAGAATTTAAAACACAATAGTATAAAAAATGGTGGTTCCATATATATATTAAATCTTTTGGCAAAATCTTAACTAGATCAATACTTACGCCATCTATAAATGTCTCCAAAGTAGAGGGATAGAGAAGAACATGAAATAAAAATAATTTATTGTCAGAAACGACCGAGACCGAGGATGTCGTGGTGTTGCAGCACAGCATCAGACTGTAAACATAACGGTTGTGGCTTCGATTCAGGGACATTAATTTTGTTTTTTTTTCATATTCTTGCTTTGGTAACAAAACAAAATCTAATTTTGCAACTACACGCAAAGTCCCGAAAATTGAGCCGAATGTGAAACGAAATGTCTTAGCACTTCGTTCCCTCTGCCTACCAGGCTAGGTATATGCGGGATAAAGCGTGAAACAATTTTTTTTCAGCATCGCGATGTATCCCGCATTTAGCAGACCGAGGGAACCTATTATTAAAAAACTCCACTACCCATTTTTCGCTGAAATCTGGAGTTATGTAGCGGAATTGAACGCCAAGCTTTACGAAGACACCTGAGCGGAGAAATGAAGAAATTAAATATTTAATTTGCTCGAGTGGAAATCGAACCGGCAACCTGTCGCGACAACCTGGCCTCACATTGAAATATTGTAAATTAAATTAAGATACCGTTTTACTTTAACATAGGTTACAGTTACGCATTGAGATTTCGAAATTAAATTGATATTTCTTGGTCCCACTTTACATAACTTTATTCAATTGTAATCTATAAAAACTTATATCGTAGTGTGTATTTAACATATAAAACACTAAATTACTTAAATGAGACCCGTCTTACTTATATTGACTTATTAGAACAACTTATAAAAAGAAATTTATAGATGTGTCCATAAAAACTGATAAGTAAACAAAATAGGATGCGGCTTTCACAATTAGTACCTATGACTTGGAATTTTGTTAAAATATAAATCGATTAAAATGAATTATTAATATGAATGAATGAATGAATTATTAATAATTTTCATTTCTATCCCTCGTAACAAGATAAAAGGGACGTTGAATTTCACCATTCGAAAATTGGGCGGAAAATGGGGAACGGCCACACCTATGCGGGAAACACCCAAGTGCAAGTCGGGCTCGCGCAAAAAGGGGTTCCGTACAAGAATATATAATAAGAGGCCAGTCGTGGCGCAGGGGCACAAAATGAGACTGTAAGCGTGACAGTTTGTGGGTTTGATTCCCAATTGAGGAAATAAAATATTTAAATATTTATTTATTTTAATAGAAAATATTCTTCGCTCTGGTATCGAAGCAAAGCGTGGCGAGTCTTAATACCAGGTTTCCCTTGTCTACCCTTCTGTGTGCGGGATACAGCGTGACGCTAAAAGAATAAAAATAAATTTATAATAATAACAGAAGAGTAGTTACTTAAATAGAAAACGTATAAAAATTTGAACGTAGCGCGACTCGAACCCGCGCCTCCTGGAAACCGACCAGACGCTCTGACCACTAAGCCATACGTTCTCGCCAAGCTACGTCGAAATTTTTATACGCTTGTTACAACTTATTTATGTTGTTAGTATCTCTGTAGGGAGATTTTTACAAATTTCCGCTACCCAAAGATAATTACTAGGAATTATCGTTTGGCAAGAGGAAATGCTATTTTTTAAATGATAATACGCCTTGGGAATGAAAAGCTCGCTCCAGTCTGTTTCAAAGGTGTCATGGTCAGAGATAATTAAATATGTATTTATATAAAATTGATTTTAAAAAATAAGTCCCGCCTCGTTTCTTGCGCCGGATCTTCTCAGGTCTGAGGCATTAACTTTAGTGAACTGGTGGTAAATTATTTGACGTACAAAAAATGAAGCATGTAACTTCTTATTTTGAATAAAATTATTTGAATTTGAATTTGAACGAACAATACACACCGTTTAAACCACTGTGCCATTAGAATTTATGGAGTGTACTCGTACATTCATCGCTATTATTTGGTTTAAGTTTATTATCTATAATACAACCAATTCTATTGTCATCATTTACCTTCAATTATTAAGCATGACCAATGTACTTGAAATACAAGAAACAGTTATAAATAGACCGTCGTGACTCAAAGGCGCAGCGTTTCCCCGTAAACGTGATGGTTGCGGGTTTAATTTCCAATTGAGGGAATAAATTGTTTTCATTTCCTAGTTCCGGTAACACCGGTCTGCCTTTCGACTCAACCTACTCTACTTTAGCCCGTCATGGCGCAAGGGCACAAGAGAGATACTGTAGGCGCTACGGTTATGTTTTCGAATCTCACTCGCGGGAATGATGTATTAGGTCATATTTTCATTTCCTCGTTCTGATAATAAGGCAAATCGCGGTGTTGAGTTTCGTCACTAAACATGCTATGTTCCGAGAATTCGGTGGATAGTGGGCAACGGATGTGCCTTAATGACACGTAGTGTCTTAACACTAAGTTCCCAGGTTCCCTGTGCCTATGTACGAGATACAATGTGAAGTTAAAAAAATTTTTTTTTCTTCTACCTGGCATTTTCCCGGCCTAATTGCGAGTAGAAACCTTTAAATTTAAACTACTCTACTTCTCATGGCCTCATGGTCTCTTACAACCTGAGTGGTTAGTCCATTGGCTCTCACGTCCTGCATCACGACATCATGTTCCCGCTTCCTTGGAAGTCCGTATTGCTTAAAAACATTACAATAAAAAATATGACGATACCCTAAAAAATATTTAACTTAACGACTTGTTGTGCTTAATTACCATTATATTAATTATCAAATTTAATTAGCATTACTAAATTGATGTATATAATTAGATATAAAAAGACGCGCAACATTTTAATTAAAAAGTCAAAATTACGAGGAATAACAATTTATTTTATTTTAGTATATAGTCTTAGCACTAGGTTCCCTCTGCATACCCTGCTGTGTGCGGTATACACTGTGAAGCTGATTATTATTTTTTTATTTTTAAGGTTTTTCTTTTGATATTTGAAAGATTTTTAAGTCTCCTTTAAGTTTTATCCCTTTCTGTTTAATATATTTGAACAAATATAGTAGAATTGATGTTTTTTTTTATGGGTAAAATCTATCAGTTATCAGGCTTTGCGTGATAAAAAGCGTCTTTTTCAAACAGCTCCTTGACAAGATATAATAGAAGGAAGGACATTAGTTAGATCTACGTCAATATAATGTACATGCAATATACATGCAATCTGCATGTTATATAGAAGACTATTTTTGTTAAGCTGAATAGTGATTATTTGAGGAAAAATAAATAGTTTCACGCTGTATCACGCTAATAGCAGGGTAGGCAGAGGGAACCCAAGACACTTAATTCTCCAATTATCGCCCAAATAACGCGACATTGCGTGTTGAGAGGTCACCGTTGCAATTTCTCTTGTTACAAGAGCTAGGAAACGAAATTCATTCATTCTCCAGAGTGATAATCAGATTCACAACCATCGAGTTTAAAGTTTAATTTAAAGTTAAGTTGAGACGCTGTGCTGTGTGGCGGCGGCCTCATCTCGGATGAGAAATTATGAACTAATTACTATTTGTATGTGTAAATATTTACAAATAAAAATATTTTTTACGCACCTTTCGCATTTGTGCAACGAGTCTGTGATCTTTATAAGTTTATAATTGAAAAAAAACCGCGAAAACGGCATCTCGAACCAGCTGCTATTTTTGTGAAGTAGATACGTCAAATGTCAAATTCGATAGTGTTGTAGTAGATCTACGCGATCTACTTTTGTTGTTGTCAAGTAATTAATAAAAATATATTTATCGTTTATAATGTCACTAGAAGACCACAGTATAAAAATATCCACACGCATTATTCAATGCATGTATGTTTTTTTTATTTAAGTAAAGAGAGTGGATCTTAGCAATTTTTCATAAATTTAATCTAAATCATTTTTATGGTTTCACGCTGTATCCCGCAATATCTACTATATTGAGGGATACAGCGTGAAACAGGGAGGTCAAAAGTAGCCATTGCTTGTTCAGACGGAACTCAATGTCTGCACCGAGTGGGAATCGAACCCGAGAGCTCTTACCAAAAAGGCAAAATGCTAATAACCATACAGTAAACTTTATGTTAGATGTTTTTGTTACAATCTTAAAATCCCAATATATCTATCTATCTAGATATATATATATATATATATATATATATATATATATATATATATATATATATATATATATATATATCTATATAGCCCTATAATGCTCAATGTGGTTCATGCGTGGTGGATGACAGATGACGGATAGCTGATTTGACTGATGACGAATGTATAAAAAAAAGCTGACGCAATATCTCTTAAGTATTTTTTATTTTATCTTTTTTTATCAGCTTCACGCTGTACCCCGCACACAGCAGTGTAGGCAGAGGGAAACTAGATTTAAGACGTTACGTTCTCCACTTTGCGCCGAATTCTGGAGGCGTTGCGTGTTGAGTAGCGGAACTTAACGCCGCTCTTTGCCTCGACACCAGAGCGAAGAAATGAAAATATAAATGTAAATAAATATTTCATTTCCTCGAGTGGGGATCGAAGCCACAACCAGTACGATTTTACATTTTATGCCCTTGCGCCACGACTGGTCTCAATGGCCTCAATGGCCTTTTTTATTAATTTTATATAACATATATCTACTATTTCAATTGTTATGGGAGTTATTTTTATAATTTATTTTAAAAGCATCACAGTTGTAAATCAATAAAGTTGTATATGAGAAAGTTCTATAGTAAAAAAAAAAATACAGATCGTTGATTTACTTTTTTTACTACAGCTGCCGCGCTTAATCAGACCACAGTATATAATATTATCTATAACTTTGTGTAACTGGAGTGTGGAAATATCTATATTTAAGATATTGAAACCCAGTTGTTATTTATTTGCTTGTTTATTACAATCCAGACATTAAATATTGAATGAATGCTTAAGTAATTATTGCAATAAAAAATATAATATGATTATGCTAAACTACTAGTGCTCGGCTCGTGATTTTACTCGCTAAAATGTGTAAATATATGAGATACATTGTACGTATAAACTTTTCTTTGAAAGTCTTCTGACAGTAAAAACCGCGTTAAAATTCAATAAGAGATTTGAAAAATCTGATCATTCATCAGAAGGAAGCAACTTTGACTGAAATGATTTAAAGATGTACCAAAAATTTAAAATAAAATTACCTAACCTAACCTTTAACAGTTATTTTTTTTAGCTTCACGCTGTAACCTGCACATAGCAAAGAGCCTAGGAACCTAGTGTCAAGACACTCCGCTCTAACTAAGACACTTCCGTTCTTTACTTTCATCTGAAATCAAGAGACATTGCGTTTTGAGTGGCGAAACTCAACGCCGCTTTTAGCTTCGTTACTAGAGCAAAGTTATGAAAATATTAAATCTAGTGTCAAGACACTCCGCTCTAACTAAGACACTTCCGTCCTCGACTTTCATCCGAAATCAGGAGACATTGCGTTTTGAGTGGCGAAACTCAACGCCGCCTTTCGCCTCATTACTAGAGCGAAGACTTAAAAATACTAAATTGGCAATCGAGCCACAACCTGTCACGTTTACTATCGCAGGCTTGTACCCCTGCGCCACTGCTGGCCTCAACGTGGTTCTATCTTTACCAGTTATAAAGGCTTAATTTTTTTTTATTTTAAAAGAAAAATTAAGCTAAGAAAAAAAAATATTTTATATTTACAATTAAGTTTCTTAATATAAATAATTGAAATACTATCGCGACGTTTTAATTTAATATTATAAAATTTTGAATTTGTAAATTAATTATATATACTTAATACTTATTATCTTATCGTTCATAAATAAATCTTAATTTGTTATACAAACAATGTCATCATATAAGAACTAAAGTAACTGAGTGATCCAATGTCATGACTTTGATGTAAGATGACTGTTAAAACATTATCATAATTTAAAATCAAAATATGTTTAAAATAAAAATAATAAATTTAAATTTTTATTTCTTCGCTCTGGTATCGAGGCAAAGCGCGGCGTTGAATTCCGCCATCCAACACACATGCCTATAGAATTAGCTGGAAAATGGGGAAAGGAATGTCTTAATACCACTGGGTTCCCTCTGCCTACCCTGCAGTGTGCGTGATCATATTTTAATTTTGTATTTATTTATTACGGGTATTAAGGTAATCTCTATCTCTATATATAATAAGACAGTAAAAATATTTTGTCTGTACATTTATTAATTTTGACTGAAATGGATAGAGGGACACTTAAAAATAATAATAGAAAGCAAAAAGATTTTTTTTGAATTTCTTGTCTGTCTGTCTGTCTGTCTGTCTGTCGACATATTTTTGTTCGCATTTTTCTCTGAAAGTACTGAACCGATTTACTTGAAAATGCCAATTGCTTTGTTTTAACTCAATTTAACTACTAAAGTTTAGTTCATCAAAATCGGTTCATTAAAAAAAAAGTTATCGTCATTTGAAAGAAGTCGTAATTACTTCAACACAGAGATAAAGAACGATCTTGAAAGAAAAATCAAGTAAATACAAAGATTTTTTAGTTGGTTCGTTCATATAATATATGTAACTAATTTAAAAACGGTACAGGAGTTAATATGCAATTATTACAAAGAATATTATGAATCCTTCAAATCAATAATTTAACATTTAAGGCTGTTTCTGAATGAGTAAATTAAATTATTCACAATTACAATATTCCAACAACACGGTGTGTGGAACTAGCAAGTTCTCCACTAAAAGATTAGCTAATGCTTATTTTACAACATACTAACAATAATAAATTTTGAACTATTTAATATAAACTATACGTTTTATGCCGTACTTCTATAATGTGTATCTATGAAATCAAACACCTCACATCAGATTGAGCTATAAAACAACTTTTATTTATTTCTCTAATTAATATTGAGATCATCGTGGCACAGTGTGAGACTGTAAACGCGACGGTTGTGGGTTTGATACCATTGGAGACAATTGTTTTCGTACTCTCGCTCTGGTGATAAAACTAAGTGCGGCGTTAAGTACTGCCACTCACCACGTATTATCCCGAAAATTGGGCAGGCAGAAGAACGTAGTCCGCATATTTTGCTTTATGCGGAAGAGCGTAAGGCTACTAAAAGTCTCGAAATTGCTAGCTTTTTTTTATGAATTTACAGCTTCACGCTGAATCCCCCGCACACAGGGTAGGCAGAATACACTCCGTTCCCCACTTCCTGCCGAATTCTGGAGGCATTGCGTGTTGAGTGGCAGAACTCAACGCCGCGCTTAACCTCGACACCAGAGCGATAAAATGGAAATATAAATTTAAGTAAATATTTCATCTCCTCGAGTAGGGATCGAACCCACAGCCAGTCAGTTTTACAGTCACACCTCGTGCGGCTGCGACTGGCCTCACGACTATTTAACAAAATCAAAGTATATTTTACTTTATGTTAAGTTTTTTTTTTTTAATTTTACTTTATTGTTTGAAGACTGCTTGTTTTTTTGTTGAAAATTAATTTATTTAAAAAAAAACTTCGTTCTCCCCTTCCCAAATATTTTTTCTGGTTTGCAAAAAAAAAATTACCAGAATCTTACCGGTA
This sequence comes from Heliconius erato demophoon, assembly GCA_018249695.1. Taxonomy (NCBI): domain Eukaryota; kingdom Metazoa; phylum Arthropoda; class Insecta; order Lepidoptera; family Nymphalidae; genus Heliconius; species Heliconius erato. The sequence continues at coordinate 4,309 of DWQW01007072.1, read as the reverse complement.
ACCAGAAATCTCTAGTCCAAAACGAATAATCAAACGAACTTAAATCAAACCCTCAACCATTTAACAGCAATACACTGTTCCATTGCGCCTCGATAGTTCGATATCGCGATTCGAAGATAATAACCGTTGTACAGTTAATAAATTGACGTTATAGGATACTTGAAAGTCCCGGTATATCAAAACTGTAATATATGTCGAGTTATAATTCTTATATCTGTCGTATAACGGATTTTTATGTTATTATTATTATGAAAATAAAAAGCTAGAATAACAAGTCTTTTATTTCTTTAAATTCGGCGGAAAGTGAGGAAGTGGGAGTGTCTTAACACTAGGTTCCCGCTGCCTGCTGTGTGCGGGCGTGAAGCTGTTTTTTAAATTTGTCTTCTTTAAATACCCAGTGAAAATCATATAATCATGTATTATGACTATATATATACTTGTATTTATTACAAAGTGATATATATTTTTTTATCTTCATGCTGTATCCTGCACATAGAAGGGTAAGCAGAGAAAACCTAGTGTTAAGACACTCCGTTCCCATTAGAACACTTTCAGCCAAATTCTCGAGGCAATGTGCTTGAAAGTCTAAAACATAAACCAGACTTACTGTTTACAATTAGACTGTGGTCAAAAATGTTAACATAGTTATATAGTTCAGCTTTACAATATCTGACTGTAAGCAACGGTAGTGGGTTATTTTCCCACAAGGGGAATTACCGTTTCTAAATGTACGTTTCTACGCCCTAGTAACAAGAAAAAGGGAGACAAGGAGAGTCTAGGCATATGGGTCCCTCAGCCTACTGCGATATATGTGGGTAACAGCGTGTAGTTAAAAAATATATATTTCTTGCATTACTGCATCCGCTACATCTTGTACCACGCAATGTTTCTAAATTGAGAAAGATTCACCTTCATCCATTTAGACGGAGACTCTTGTCACTAAATTATGTTTGTTTACCTTACAAAATATGAGACCAGTCTCTCAGAATGAATATCATGTGTGGTTTCTGATTTATAAAAAGTTTATGCATATATTGATTATATACACCATTTCATATTAAATGAATGGTTAGGTTTTTTTATAAACGCTGGTAAAAATCAAGTTTGAGGCCAGTCACAAAGTGTGACTGTAAAACCGACTGGTTGTGGGTTCGGTCCCCAATCGGGGAGATGAAATATTTACTTAAATTTATATTTCCATTTCCTCGCTCTGGTGTCGAGGACAAGCGCGGTGTTGAGTTCCGCCACTCAACACGCAATGCCTTAAGAATTCGGCAGAAAGTAAGAAATGGCAGTGTCTTAATACGAGCAGAATGCTAACTGGTTTCCAGTTTCTCTCTGCTTACCTTGCTATATGCGGGAAACATCGTAAAGCAGTTGTTTTTATATAAAAACGATTTATTTAGTTTTTACTAATATTTCCACAAATATCTTAATCAGACTCACATTTGCAAGTAAGAATTAATGGGACTCGAACCCCAACTTAACGTACGTCCATAAGTTTATACTAGACAAATATTGCTATAATATAGTTAATACTGAGTACAATTTCACAGTTTTCTTAAATAATAAACTAAACGAGTCTTAGAGGCTATTTTAGTTAGAATTTCTGAATACATGAACAACTAGTCCTTTCAACGCCATTGTCATTTGTCTTCTAGACGCCATTATATTCTTTGCAGTTAATTTTTATTCAACGTACTGAATTAGTGACATAATATTTATGAAATAATTATAAATTATAACAATAGATACTAGTACTAATTATTCCTGAGGATTTCATTTGTGAGTGACTTAAAACGCACAGATAAACAGACAAAATTAAAACAATCACTCATAACATTATTAAAAGCCATACATATTTTTTCATATATTTTCTTTATACAGACACTAATCAATTTTATTATAAGCATAGATATAGATTGTTAGTCTTTAACTTTGCCTTTAAAAGGAACTTTATTAATTTAAAATAATTGAATAACGAACTACTTAACAGATAAACATTTTTATTTAGGTTCACGCTGTATCCCGCACATAGTATAGGTAACCGAGGAACCTAGTGTTGTTTTCTTTATATATATAATGTTAATAAAATAAAAAAAAATAAGCAATAAAACTCACTGCGCCTGTTGTAGATAAAACACTTTATTTCTTATACATAATATTGCTATAAAATAAAGAAAGGCGTTAAGTCAAATAGTTCTTTTATTCGACATTCGTTTATTTCAACATTATATATTTAAAAATGTTTAAAAATATTATAGCTGTCCTAAATTTTTCAGAATATATTATTTTTATAATACTAACTGAAACAAGTAAATAAAATAAAAAACATATTTTTTCAATAACTTTATTCAAAACAAAAAAAAACAGATCAATATGAGTATTCTATATTAATGCTAGATCAATTTTTCATTGCTAAAACTAAATACGAACAAAATTCATCAAAATTATTTTTTATTGTCAATTTATACGATATTTTTAAAAATTCATATAATAATAAATAATATAAATCATTGTAGTTATTTTACAAAATATTTCTACTTAAGTAGGAACATATATTATATGAATAATTTAAAATGGAAATATAATTCACAGCCTCAAAATGGTGTTGATGCGGTCTTAGATCTTATTTTTGAATCAATAAAAAAATCTTTTGCCTTTTATTTTTCATTACTTTTGTCACATTTAATGGATTAACTAATAAATAAGTCAAAAGCCTATACTGATATTGAAACAATACATTTTAATATAAATCACTAAACTATTATTCAATATAAGCACAGGTGTGTTTTTTTACAATTAATATTTTATTAATTCAAAATAGTTTCAATCACAACAATTCCTAAGGCATATTCTACAAATTTAACATACATTGGCTACATCGAGGAATGTTCTAGAATAATTTGAACTAACTATAACTACAAAATTATAATTTGTAAATCTATAATATTTCTACAAAAAAATAAATATAATAAAATATTGTAGTGTCTTTTATTTTTTTAATGTCAAGGCAAGAGCATTTTCCAAATATACATTATAATAATGTAAAAGGGCACTTTGCAAACCTTGCAGTACAGTTATATCCGCATTTATCTGTCCCAATAAAAATATGACAAGCATTCATTTAAAAAATAATTATATTTATTAATATCCTATATTTATTAACATCCGAAAAATTACTTATCTGTGCATACATTAATTCTCATTTCCCGTTTAATTTCATTGACAGCTGCTTTTAAGCAACTATAATAAATTTTGAGAGTAAATATTAACAAATATTTATTTCTTTAATTATTTAAAACTACAGAATATAATAGTATATATTTTTTAATATCTATAAAAAAACAAATTGACATTAAAATTGGCGGGAGAATTGTTTATTAAATTAGATAGCAATAATAAATTAAGTTGTGCTAAATTAACATCTTTGGCATCTTTGCAAAAAATTGACATCTTTGGCAATAGCAGTATGTAAAACAATTAAAAAATATTCATATTTTTTTTATAGAACAAGTATGAAGTATTGTGTATTTTAACGGGTATATAAGTTAAGTTATTATTAATAAAGGAACATCTAATTAATAATTATCAACAAAATAAAAAAAATAACAATAATCAGACAGTGATAAATAAATAAATAAAAAATAAATCAGCTTCACGCTGTATCCCGCACACAGCAGGGTAGGCAGAGGAAACCTAGTGTTGAGACACTCCGTTCCACAATTTCCGCCGAATTCTGGACGCATTGCGTGCTGAGTGGCGGAACTCAACGCCGCGCTTTGCCTCGACACCAGAGCGAAAATATAAATGTAAATAATTATTTCACTTCCTCGAGTGGGGATCGAACCCACGACTAGTCGATTTTATAGTCATACTTTGTGCCTCTGCGCCACGATTGGCCTCACCCATATCAGTCAGTGATTTAACATAGTGTTTTTTTTTGTTCATTTAATAATTTATAAACGACAACTAAGATTATATTGAAATTGTAATTGATGTTTCTATAAGCTTTGAGTACGTAAAACCGATATAAACTTATGTTATGCTATAATAAATTTTCTGAGTATTTCATTCATTTTACAACCTCCCCCACCCGCGCCTGTGCCGGCTTAATCTTATATTATTATTTAGTATATTGTACCAAATTATACAAAATCTTTACATAAATCGTAGCAAAAACTACTGAATAGATTTAGATGAAACTTTACACCAATATAAGCTATATTAAAATAAAGTTTCATCTAAATCCGTTCTGTAGTGTTTTCACAAACTTTAACATCCATAACATAGACCCAGGAACAAAGTG